>CAJQZM010039461.1:29194-52258 GCA_907164665.1 Colias nastes
CCGCGCCGTGCGATTGGCCGCGGATGACCTTACCACTGTCCTCTACTCTTCGACTTGCCACGCAGCCGCCGAGCAGTAAACTCCCTCGCTAAAATTAATTGTACCAAACGCATTTTGTAATTTTGAATATTAAACTATATACGCACAAGTTTATTTCGTCTTCTTATTCGTCAACACCCATTCACCACACAGTGTTTCACTTTATATTTGTTTTAATCAATAATCCGTACAAAATGTTCAACTACCCTCCAAGTTTCAAGAAAAGTAAAGAACTAACTCCATAGGGATAATATTCAAATACCTTCAAGAAAAGTAAAGATCCATCTACATAGGGACAATATAAAAGACTAGCCATCTACAGAAACACTTTCCCATTCACAACACATCTATGATCATCTTATATTTTTTTTATCAAAATATACGAAAAAATTTTCAACTTCCCTACCTTCAAGAGAAAATTTTTCTCTCTATAGTTAACTCTATAGGGAATATATAAGACCATCAACATAAACACTTTCCCAACAGATATAGCCACGACCTTTTTTTCCGTGGGCGAACGTGTTATTTTGCAACTTAAACATAGGTGACATTTTAACCTACTTATAGATATACATATATTTCTTAATGCTTTACTATCAAAGATTATTGCATAGTATGTCGTGTTTCATTTGCACGATTTTTTATATATATCTATATTATACATCTAAGGAGAGCAAAAATTTAAATTGGTACGTACCGACCTTGTAATTTCGATCGACCTTTCTTATACCAGTAAAAAACTGTTTTCTGCTTTATCTTTTCATGTCTATCCCGGTTCAGCCTGGACGGAACTGAGGTGTTATGAAATAAATGATAAAAAATGATATTACATATTTAACAACCTGTATTAGTCTATATAAGTTGTTAAATACTTAAATACATATTATGTAATAAATTTTATCGTGCCATGCCTATCGTCTGAACAAAAAGTTCTGTTTATTGAAGTTTTAGGGCCTTTTTGCATCCTATCAAAATGTTAATGCTCAGAAATAACAATTCTTACTTGAATTCTTTTTCATCGAACTTCATGATTCTTATATACAAATTTTAGGTAATACAAACTCTAGGTATGTAGAACAGTTTTAAGCCCTAGTTGCTGGGTAGAATACAAGCAACATAACATAATAGCTGAATATTATTTTAATCAGTGACCATTAAACTAAATATCAGCTTAGATTAGATTTAGAGTAAAATGTAATACGTTTAAATAAATCCAAATAATATTTTCCGCATTCATTTTTAAAATAAAATAAATTTCGCTTATAATCCTACTTAATTAAAGACCATAAAGATAATAATATTATCCTTTATATGATTACATAAGTAATAATAAAACAATATTGTTATATAATGGAATTCATTATTAATTTAACGGGTGTCTCGATTATTGTTATATCAAATTACGTCATTATTGAGCATTTGTAGATCATTCTAGAAAATAATAATGTAGGTAGACGTACTTTATTCTATAAAGCGTCAGTATAAGTTTGAAGGAAAATCAATAGATAAAGAAAAAAAAATATCTATTAATTTAAATGCGAAAGCAAATCTGCCTGTCTGTCTCTTCAAGTATAGTTTGATAAACAAACGAAGATTTGTTTGATGATGAAGAACTGAGAAAGGACATAGGAGTGGTAGAATGTAATATGGAAATAATACTTATTGCATTATCATTAAAACATAAACAAAAAACCTTCCACTAGTTAATTCACGGTACCGGTTAGTCCATCAAAATAATTCTAGTAGTGAATCATACTGATAAATCAGTCTTATAGCCCAATTCAAAGAGGTCGAATCGCTTATAAATGATATCATACAAGGAATAAGAAAATTGCACTTCTCGTAGGTGTCGGTTAAGGTAAACAAATTTAAGAATTAACTGATTTTAAAAGCGATTTATTCATGTCTGGGTACAGGACACAACCTGAATCTACATATCTATACATACATACATACATACATAATATATTATAAAGCTGAAAAGTTTGTTGGTTTATTTTGAACGCGCTAATCTCAAGAACTACTGGTCCGATTTGAAAAATTCTTTCCGTGTTATTTATCGAGGAAGGCTATCCCTACTAATAATATTATAAATGCGAAAGTACCTCTGTCTGTCTGTCTGTTACGCTTTCCCGCTTAAACCTCTCAACCGATTTTGATGAAATTTGGCACAGACAATCTTTAGACCCTGAGACAGAACATGGGCTACCTTTTATTGCGAAATATGTACCACGGCTAGTAGACTATATATATCATCACGCTAAGACCAACAGGAGCTGAGCACTGCGGGTATAATCGCGGGGCACAGCTAGTACCTCTTTATCTAAAACGCATTCAATACCCCATTAATAACATATATCGAGACTGTCAAGTCGATAATCAACACACTTACCTACTTTCAACATAATGTGAGTCCAGGTTTTGCTCGATTAGTGTAGAAAGGTCGATTAGTTTGTACCTAGTGCTGTTTAGATTTCCCTAATTACTTCTTTGAATAGGATATATCTTCCATTTCAAGCTTTGATTGATTTATAAAAAAACTAGCTGTTGCCCGCAGCTTCGTCTGCTCGGAAAACATAACTTTCATCCCCTAGGGGGTAGAATTTATCAAAATCCTTTCTTAGCGGATGCCTACGTCCTAACATCTACCTGCATGCCAAATTTCAGGACGAACCATCCAGTGGTTTGGGCTGTGCGTTGATAGTTCACTATGTCAGTCAGTCAGTCAATCACCTTTGAGTTATATCAAGAAGCTTATATCTAATACACTGGAGATTGCACTATGACCATTAACTTGTCACAAGAAAATATAACCTTGAATGACGTCAGTGTTGTTTTTTGTCTCTTTCTGTGGGTGACCACACTGGTTTGTATATTCAGGATTTTTCGAAATAGAAAAAACTAAAAATCATGGTCTATAAATAATAACGACATATATTTTTAACAGTATTTTTATTATAATTACTGGTCAACTTACAAGAATTATCACCTTTATACGACATACAATTTTAATTGGTAGAGAATGATAGTTTTAAATAACGCTTGATAACTTTTGGCTACAAAGCTTGGATATTAACCGATATACATCATTAACATCCTTTGTAAATAGAGGAAAGTTGTGTTTTGCATCAGATGCTGTTTACCAAATTGTAAGTTACTCAGATCTTCTTTTTAAACGCGTTGCTTCGACGGGTCAACTTCAAGCCAAAAACATCAAATAAAAACTGTTTATAGCAGTATTTTTTTTCTGGGTCGTAATCCTCAGTAATTTTACCCTTGATAGGCACATATATTTCTTTTTACTTCATTTTTTGGAAAGCTGAAATACGTAAAACAAAAAAATATTAGGTTAAAAAGTATAAATTTCAATGTAAAAAAGAACAAACCACAATAATATGTGAGTGCAATACCGATGTCGTGTGTTGTTTCATTACTAGTATAAAAAATTTTAAAATGGTGTTCTAAATGTTCATCATAATATTGTTTAGCAATATAATATTATCGTCGCTATCCGTAAAAACCCATCATCATGGTTACCTTACTTGTTAAATTTGTTTGTTGAAAACTTGTTGAAAAATGATGAAAGTATTAGGAAAAGAACTTATTTAACATGATTGCTTAGTAAAATGATGATAAATTTGACGATTTTTGCCATTAAAATGATTCTAAACAGGTAAATGCATGAGTATTGAGGAATATTGTAAATAACGTAAATATACACTTGCCTGTGAAATTATAGGCCAGAATTTGGTGTCCAAAAACTTCTGCAATTTTTCACAATGCAATACATTATTTATATTCGGAAAATATTTATTAAATACGCAACAATATTAATATTCGAAGCGACGCAATTTTTTTGACACTTACGCCATATTGTCAAAGTGAGAGTTGCTACAATTTTATTATGGTAACTACCCATAATCAGGGAGTATCGCTTTTTAATAATTGGTTCAGATACTTATTTTATTTAGCATAAATAATAATTGTCTCATCCAACAATGCTTCTGAATGACGTTGTTGGCAATTTATCAACAAACTCATGTACAAAAACTAACCTTTTGCACAGAATATTACAGCATACATAGTAGCCTTGGGAAAACTTCGTATTAACAGTGGCAATACCAAGTTAGGTGTGAAAGTGATAAAACACAACAACTGAGCAATATTTTCTTGTTACACGTCAAATGTTCATACCGAAATCTCCAGTGTATAAGATATAAGCTTCTTGAGTTATATATATGCATATTTAGAAGTGTACTGTATTTTTTATTTGACACAGCACTGAGTTCATCAAAAGGTGTGATTTAGCAGTGAAAGTATAAAAAACAGTTCCATTATAATATTAATATGGATATAGAGCAATATTGTTTGTAGATTGTATTGGTATATTTGTATTTGTTTGGCACCTGACTTGTTCTAATCTTCACTATCACAAATTTCGAATATTAAAAATTAATCATTAGAAATTTAAGATGAAAGTTGTCGGATGTGGGCGTAGTTATTTAGTCAGATTCTTTTCACATTATTTATTGAGTGCAATATTTCACATTTTATCATCATTCATAATTATTTCACCTTTTTTTTTAAATATTATTCTCTTACTTTCTTATTTCTCATTGTCATCCGTTTTTCTTGTCCGTTAAAGTAGGTACCAATTCTTCATTAAACATTAATGAACAATCCACTAAAATAAATAAAAATAAACTCACCTCATAAGCCGGCGTGTGTATACTGTCCTTAATGACTGGACCACTGTTTCTCGGCCCAATGAACGCCATATTCGCATTTTAAACAACACGCCACTATCAAATACACGCACTATTTCACGTCACGTCACGTCAAATTCGAATTGTGAACACGTGTCAAATTTGAATTTGGAATGTCACTTTTGAACTTCGAACTGTACGCGCCGCACTGCATTCCATTTCTCGAATTATTTCACAGCACTTGAAACTTCTTTAATCTAAGTTTCGTTGAACTTTATAAAGGAGCTTGCTCACTCACTGCACTAGAAATTATTATTGTGAACTAAAGTATGGCGTTTGCAGTTTTCTTAGTAATATTTATAAATGATTTAATACCATTATAGTTCTGAATTTTATAATAATGTATGTTAATGATAGTCTATACTGTGATAGAACCAATAATATACTAACTGAATCTGTCACATTTATTATTAATTAAGTTTATTACATACTCTATCTAGAAGCCTTATATTATATACCTTATTATACGACCGTATTACCTCTATTTTAAACTTTCAAGTATAATTCTCTTAATAAAACATGTATATCTGTTCATCACTGCACACATAAGAAAAACCAATTTTAAACACGTTATTATTTATAAGGAGAAATTTATCAAAAAACCGATCTTATTCTAATTCTAAGCTATACCTCGCGGTTTTAATAGCTTATATATTATTATGGTAGGTACAAAGCTACATCACTATCTATCATTAAAATCCGTAGGTATAATGATTTGCGCGTTAAAAGTTAAAAACAACAGGTTGTCTGGCAGAGATTGCTGTGTAGCAATAAGGCCGCCATTTGTACGATAATTCTTACCGATAAGTTTGTATTAGATTTACTCGTTTAATTCTTTCTAAATTTTAAATTTTAAATTTAAAAAACCATTATAAATAAATAACGAGCGTATTCCATACATTCTTATAAACCTCCAGACCAGTTTAACTTTAAAGATAAGCCTAAGGTTTATCCAGGAAGTATTTCTCGCACAGACCTACACGTTATCGCTAACACATACATAACGTTATTATCACGACACTAAATTTTTTAACCTTGTACGTACTCGTGAATTACGGAAGGTTCCTTTTTTGTTTTACGTTTATTTTTGAAATGAAACTTCTAATTAGAGACTAGAGTAAAATTTCAAGATCGCGTCATGGCAATACCGTCACGTCATAGAGAAGGCGACGACGTTGATTGTTGGTACATATTACTACTGAACCGATTACAATGAAATTTAGCACACATATAGAGGGTAACTTGGACTAACACATAGGATAGGTTTTATCCCGGAAATCCCACAGGAACGGGTACTACGCGGGTTTTTCTTAGAAAACGCGGGCGAAGCCGCGGGCGGATAGCTAGTCTATTATAATTGTACGTACATTTCTTGTTGCGTAAGTAAAAGTACTCTAGTTAAACCAGTCTATAGGGACATACCTTTTGCTTTCTCTCGTTATTTATTAACTTCTCCTTTCTATATATTTATCGCATTAACAAATCATTTTAATGATATTTACATAAGAATATCAAATTTATAATCTATGCTGTTAAAAAAAACGTAAAACGAAGTTTTCTACTCTTTTAAAAATGTTAAAATTCCAGTTTTGCAGTTTATAAGCGTCTTATACTTAAAAAAGAGCGTGTGTGCCGAGCATACGTGTCAGAAATGAAACTTCTTTGGCAAGATTCAAAGATACCAAAATCGTCGCCTTACACCATGACGTGACTGTATTGTCTTATACGGTATTATATAATATTCTAGCTTTCCACCTGCGCTTTCGCCTTCATCGAGAACCACACTACCCATTGATGAAAACAGAACGAAAATTAGTGCAGTAGTTTAGGAATTTACCGCGAACAAACTCATGTTATTAATACAAACAACCTTTTACTACAATATTTTTCATCAACCGATACAATCTCGTGCCGATACAGCTGTATCGATTAATATCGATTATACAAGTGAAAGCTAATTAATCGATTCAATAATACGATTACTGTTTCACTGTCGGTTAAGTACTTTCCAATACTGATTGACTGTTAATTGCTTTTGTCAGATCGTTTGTTTAAACAAAATAACTGTAAATAGCTAAAGAAATACTTGATTTGAATTTTTGTGTTATTCTAATGCATTGAAACCTATGCAGTATACATATTACAGTAACGTTTCATCCAAATCCATCCCGTAGTTTTTTCGTGGAAGCGTAACAAACAGACATCCATCTTCACAAATTTTATGAGTAAGATAGTAAAATAATTGTTTGTGTGCTATGCATCTACAGATATATTATATTACTAGCTGTTCTTTCGTGATGGAGTAACAAACATACAATATTTAGCTTTTATAATATTATTTAAATTTAGCACCTATCTTGATTGTTAAATATTTTATTTCGTATTTAACATTCTATCCAACAAACTTCGTCTCACCTAACACCTTAACGTTATCACAAACAACACAACACTATCCAAACATCCCATCAACAAAAAAGCCGTTAACTTTCCATTTCAAGCGCGGAAACCGTTTGCCGGAACCGCGTGCGAGCGCGGGAAATAGCCTAACGCCGTATATGATTGGTGAACTCACGACGCCATATTGGTTCCGCTGTGGATAGGGCTGGCACGATATTTACCAATATTTTTTTTTAACAAAAATTTTAAGAAAACGTTATTTTTTTATGCTCATCGGCTTTTACTAAAAATATAAAACAATTACTCAGCAATCGATTACTGCAATCGAGAATGCAAATAAAAAGTGAGTCGTGGAGTGAATTTAGTAGGTATGTGTATAGATCTACTCTAAATATGATGTATCTGGTTAAAATTATTATATCATTTTTGCAAAAAAAAAACAATACTAACTATAATGTATAATTATTTTTGCAAAAATCAATACAATAGTGCATTTCTTATTTATTTGGCACAACCCTAACCACCGTCATATTAGTTTTCTGTACATGGAAGACGCATTGACTGAATTGCAAATGTCATCCGAATACAGGGCATAGGTTTTACAAATAGCCTGCTAGCTCTCAGACTTCTAATCGTATAATTATAGACTACAGTTATTAAAAATAACCACCTACTTGTCCCTTAAAATCGATCAGTGAAACAGATGTAGTTATGCATAATGCACCTGCCCCTTACCTCACCACGGGACTTCACTTTTCTATTTAAAAATAAAGGCTACTTAGATAAACAAACCATGTTATATTCTCATTTACTAATAATATGACGAAATCTATAATATAAAAACGAAACGATAATTTTTTTGCTAAGCGCAAATCTCGAGAACAGCTGAACCCATTTCGTTATAATATTCCTTGAAGTACGACTTACGAGGATGATTCTTATAAAGAGAAAACGTAAACATGTACCACGGGCGAAGCCGGGGCGGACTGCTAGTTTATAAAAAAGATAGATAGGATAAATACTTTAAAATAAAATGTTATTATCATTTAACCTCTACTCTCAATACTAGGTCATCTGTATCAAGAATTGAGATAAACTTTAACCTATGTAACCATGAGAAAATCTACTGTTAACTTAGGTATTAGGCAGTTCAATAAAGAAACGAATCTTCAATGGCGGCCAAAGCCGACACTGACGTATGGTAGGGTCAGCAAAAAAGAAAATAAAAATAACGTAAATGGATAATTATTTTATTAATTATTTCAAATTGTTTGTTGACAAACTTTTTTGTTATGGTATTTGTGTATTTATATGAATTATCATATTTACGTATACAGAATGTAACAAAATCCCCATAATATTTGTAATGAGCCCATAAAACTGAACAACTTTTCCCAAAGAACATATTTTGTCAAATTCCAATAAAACATTATTTACTTTCGCAAATGCATAATTGTCATTGTAAATTTATGATAAAAACTATTATAGGGAAAATCAAATACATTTTAGTGATTTTATTTTTCCATTTTTTTTTGCATGCCGTACGGCCGTGTGTAAGCGAGAGGGAATGATAAGCGCCGCCATTGAAGATTCGTTTCTTTATTGAACTGCCTAATACTAAATTTTTTTAAACATTATACCTATATACACGAACTGTATGTTTGTTAGCTTTATCTGAAACCACCTGTAAAAACTATATTCCAGTAAAAGTAGACATATTAAAAAAAAATCTTTTTTCCCTATATCACAAAATTTTATGAAGTTACATCAAAATGTATTGTGTTATAGAAAAATCTGAGCGCCTCCTTGGTAGTACAGTGGTTGACGCGTCAGCGTATAACCGAGGGGTGCTGGGTTCGATTCATGGGACATGGGACTTCACTTTTTATAGAAAAATTAGGACTTGTAATTTTTTTATGAAATGCCTTACCCGGCTCAAACTATGTAGTTACTTACAAATTACAACAGCCAAATAAACAACAAATATGCAAAAATTTGCCCTTACAAGTAATCGAACCAGCTACCTTTCACTTTCCACTTTCACTGGGTACATGAACAATGGTCGATTACGAGATGAATTGCTTTTTTTCTGAACGTCGTGCGTATGCGCATGGGTGTTATAGAGCGAGTTGCGAGATCGGTAAATCTATACCTATTGATATTAATTATAAAACAAGCTTCAGAAGCAAGCAAGTGTGTATATTGATATGATTTTAAAAGAGCAACTATGGAGTTTCTTGACGATTCTTCTCCATAGATACTGCTTTCCGAATCGGTGGTAAATGTTAAAAATATGTAATCACGATTCAAAAGTGCTTCTAGAAGTCTAATTGAATAAATAAATGTTGAGTTTGAGTACATATAGCAAGTATTATGTTTATTTATATAGCTATACTTATAATATTATAGAGCTGAAGAATTTGTTTGTTTGTTTGAACGCGCTAATCTCAGGAACGATTTGAAAAATTATTTCGGTGTTGGATAGCCCATTTATCGAAGAAGGCTATATCATCACGCTAATACACGCAATAAACCAACAGGAACGAGACGAGAACGGAGCAATGCGGGTAAAACCGCGGGGCACAGCTAGTTTCACATAAATATTCTTACTTTGCATGATTGTCGACGCAAAAGTTTCGAAAAAACTCAATTATTATCTATACTAATATGATAAAGCTGAAGAGTTTGTTTGATTGATTGTTTGTTTGAACGTGCTGATCTCGGGAACTACTGGTCCGATTTGAAAAATTATTTCGGTGTTAGATAGCCCATTTATCGAGAAAGGCTATATAGATGATATATAGGCTATATATCATCACGCTAAGACCAACAGGAGCGGAGCACTGCGGGTAAAACCGCGGGGCAGAGATAGTTTCACATAAATATTCTTACTCTGCATGATTGTCGACGCAATTTTTGTTCTAACTTTAAACAAGAGTTTCTTTAAGTTTCCTAAAAATCAATTATGATACAAGATACTCGCCAAAGCATTACGTTGCTTATACCTATTTCATTTTTATAACGACATATTATCTAATTCAATATGTTTGAAGTATTTATTATTTATAACAATATTTACATAGCAATCAAAACCGATCACGGGCATGTTCACATCATAAAACACACATTACATAATGCTAAATCAAAATTTACAACAGAGTTTCTTACCTCCTTTCGTAATAAGTGGTAAATATGCATTATGACGAGTCAAAAGCGCTTCTAAAAGAAGTAGAATAAATTGCTTAAGTTGACTAAGAGCCGATTTTTCAATCCTTGGTTAAAATTTATCCGTCCATTAAAGTATTACACGAACATATTAAAATGTCACCTGGAAACTGTCAAATACGGACAATTACAATACATTTTTGAAATGGTAGTTTAATACGTTATTCGATGAATAAGTTTTAACCAAGGATTGAAAAATCAGCCCTTACTACACATAACATTAAAATTACTGGTATAGCATTGTAAACTGCGCAAATGTAACAACTTCTACAGAGTTTCTTGCTGGCTCTTCTCTGTAGAAACTGCTTTCCGAAGCGATGGAAAACGTGAAATTATGTATGCCGATAATTCAATCTCGCGAATTCAAAAGCCCTCCTGAAAAAAAGTCTAGTTCTATACATAAAGTGAAGTCCTGTCCCCAAGTGGGGTAAGGGGCAGATGCATTATGCATAAGTACATCTGTTTCACTGATCGATTTTCTTTAGGGACAAGTAGGTGATCAGCCTTCTGTGTCCTGCCAGACTGAGACATTTTTTTTTCTTCGTCTCCACCGGGAATCGAACCCAGGACCCCTCGGTTCTACGCTCACGCGTCAACCACTGTATCAAGGAGGCGGTCTATACATAATGACGATTAAACATCGTTTCCTAAAGAAGTCTAATACAATGTTATAGTTCACATAATATACCCAAACGAATCCTGCCAATGCCAATATCCAGCTATCCAGCCATCAAAACACATATACCCAAAATATTCTAAATCTTCAGCTTTATAATATTAGTATAGATACATCTACCATCAAAACAATGCACACGACAAGCCAATTAACCAATCTCCAACGGAAGGTGTGAGCAAGGTCAGCCCACGCCACCTACGCCCTTATTATCATACACTTGTATTAAGAAAGTGGCCCATTCCATACCTACATACTTGAGCTTGTTAAAAATCCTTGTGAATTCTACTTGATACGTGATATGTTTTGTTATAGATTGTAACATGTTTTACTTACTATGTAGGTACTTTACTAGTAATTTGCATCCATGAACGCGAAAGTTTGTAAGAATATTTGTTACGTTTTCAAAAACAGCTGATCGGTTATGTATGATATTTGGTACAGAGATAGATTACAGTCTGGATTAGCACATAGGCTACCTGTATAAAAATGAATTATTTTTAACACTCTTTATAGCTTTACCTGTATGTTTGTACGTAAACGACATGTATGGACATAATATTTAATTCAAAGTGTGTACACTTATCAGAGATTGGTAAACTATATTATTTAAATAATTCTTGATGAACATTTTATTTGTTACAAAACACAACATTTAACATATTATAATTTCGGGTAGTTAATATTATTAACTACCCGAACGAACCCGCGGGATCGAGCTTGTTATTTTCCGTAACTCAATTAAAAGTTTGATGTTGTCTTTAATTTCATATCGTTATATCTCTGACCTATTTACTTAGGGTCTTTCTGCAGACTTGTTGACACAATTTCTGAATCGAGCAATTGACGTATTTTCGCTGCTAAGTATTATTATAAACTTCCCGTCAAGCAGCCGGCTAGTAAAAAAGAAATTACAATGCTAAATTATACTTTTATTGCAGTAGGTATACTTTTCTACGTAATGGGCATAATATTTAATATTTATATGGAAATCTATCATATATCTTTAATTTTCGTTACTTATACATAAATGAATAGAAATTTTGATTATGTATCATAAGTCTGTAAAGACAACACGTAGTAAGTACAATTAACAATCATTTGCACGCAAAAATTGTCCGAAGCAAAACTCTGCCTACGCGTGTATTAGGCAGAGTTTTATATAAAGTGATGCAATAGATTTTGAACATTACTGCTACGAAATAACGTGATAATATCAATGTATGTTTCATACATCACCGCTCGGACATTTTTGACGTCCTTCTAAGTGTGCTTTTCCACCAGAGTTGTGCTGACTGAGGCGAGGTAAATGAAGTGATACTATTAGATATTTGATTTATTTAAAAAGACATTCTTCGCTACGCATCCTCGCACATTTCCGGTGGAAACGCAGCAGGTGAAATAGGCGTTTGTAAATCTAGTTGTTTATAATACACCAATGACAGGCTAATTCTTTTACAGATCTCAAATAAGCAATCAAAAACCCAGATCTCCCTAACTCACACCACTCTACGAACCTGTCTAGATATTTAGGTTACAATCTTGTTACCTACATTTCACCTCGAAATTTCTGCTACATCGCTTGCAAATTGCATAGCACGTTCCGCTGTATTTCACATAAGATATTTATTTAAATATGCAATATATAATTACATATTGAAATGTTGTACATATTTATGTCACTTTCGCATTACTGTGTGCATTTATTTTATAAGCGAATTTTTGTTTGGTATGCTGTTAATTATTTTAACCGATATTATTTATATTATCTAATTTATAATAGATCGCACGACATAGCGGGTTTAAATTTTGTCTTACAAGACTACTACCATTGTAAAATAGGTACCTAAATCGCCATTAGAGTCAATGGGAATACCGGTATAATGATGTACTTGTTTTTTAAATTATGTTTGAAGAATTGTGATAAAATTCAGCAACGCTGGTGGCCTTAATAGCATTTTCTTTATAATCAATTGCTATTCATAAGTCTCGCTAAAACTCGAGAACGGGTGAGCCGATTTAGATGATTTTCGTTTTAAAATGTTTATCATAGTATAGGGAAGGTTTAAACGGTAAGAAACACGTTAAATAAGTAACGGGTAACACAAATATCAACTTGTGGTAAATATTTTTTTCTAATACAATCTAGTTAACAGTTATGTCAATACAAATTGTATTATATAACATTTCACGGTTAGTAACTTAACTGTGCCAAGGATATAGTTATACTGTGGTTATACGAAAAGGTGCTATGGATGTAAATGTTTTAATTACTGTTATTTCGTTATTATGGAAGTGTCATGAGTTTTGTTGGTAGTTTATGTGTTTATAGTTATATTGGTGATATAATCAGGTCGTGAAGTTATTATTTTTGCGTATGTTTATGTATTTTGCTATAGTCGTAATTCTAAGGTAAAAAAGTTATAGTGAATCTCGATCTTTTATCTGTATTTGATTAAATTCAATTTGATTAAAATTATTAATCAAATTGAGTCTTAAATATTTTGCACGATTTTTTGTTAACCAAATTGAAACTTCTTCCTCAAAATATTAACTTTATTTTCAAAATATAAACTTGATTCTATTACCTATTTAAATACGTCCAATTGACAAATCATATTGTAATAAACATTATAATTTACATAACAAATAAGAAACAGACAAAACTATCACGATCTTTTAATTTAATAACAGAGTAGTAAGTTCATGGTCAAATGTTTCCCTTAAGAGGCCGTATCGATTTTAAGAGTGATTTTGACTTGTTTCTTTAATTCTTTAGGAGCTCGTTTAAAAAAACTAACTACTATGTTATATGAAAGTAATGGTATAATTTAAAATTCTCTAGAATATTCGATTATATAGATCTGCCGTAACAACGTTTGCGCTCCCGTATATAATCGAAAATTCTAGAGAACTTTAAATTATTCCATTTCTTTCATAAAACATATAATATGTATTTTTTTTATTGCAAATTTTTAAGCATTAACCTATCATTTAGTGTGTATTTTTTATTTTTTTTTAACTCTGTTGTAAGAACTAGAAATTCGACGCCATATACGCATAAAATTTCATCAAAGTAAGGCTATTTTAACTTAGATGTTCTTTGAATTTTTCAATAAAAGTACATAAATTGCCTCGAACATATTTTAGGATGTCTCAGTGTCTTTACTGTAGTATATTTTATAAGAAAACTTCTTCTATTAAATTCCGTGTAAAATACAAAGACACGAACGTCCCGCATGGAAAAAATTGAAACACGCCTTAGGTTATTGGCTATTAAACAAACTGGACAATGAATATCAATAAATTGTCTCGAACGTATTTTAGATATTGAATGAATCTTTAATTTAAGATATCATCACACATTGTTACTAATTTAGTTTTGTTAAACGAGCGTCTAAAGAATTACAGAAACAAGTAAAAATCACTCTAAAATCGATAAGGACTCTTAAAACATTGGGGGCCGAGTCACCTTCGTCCGTAGGAGTATACCCGGAGTATGGATTCCCTACACGTGGCCCCTGGGTGGTGCTAATCAGGTGACATGGTGGGAGACAATCGTCGCGGCTATAATGACCACCCATCAGCTGAAGCCGTGTCGCCAAGCGTCCGCGTTCCGACACGATGAAGCTGATGTAGCCCATGTGAAGACGGGTCGAATCAGTTGCGCTTATACAACCTGGACGATTTGACGCACACTTATGTTGTTGCACCTGGAGACTAGTCATGGAGGGTAGCGGGATCCGAGGCACGGTTCACCGCTGGCCGACCGCTAGTCAGTAGGGGGCCCAAGTAGCGTGCTAGCCACATGTGAAAGGCTGCCCCGCCAACTAGCGAAAAATCCCAAGATGCGCCATAGTGCCGGTTGGCGACCGGACGAGAGGGCCCTATGGACATCCTTGGGGGGGCTCGGGCGTCCCCGCAGTCTCCAGACTAGTCCCCATCAGTGTAGCTTCTGAGTGTGTGTCTCAGGTCTAGTAGTATAGCGCCTCGATTCACTGCCGTCTTCACACCTACTTCACTCTTTAATTTATATGAAAAAAGCAAGGTACAAGAATAAAGTTGTACAGCGGCAGCACTCCCTCTCGCTGAAAGTAGACCTCACTAACATCAGAGGTCTACACTCCAACCTCGCTGCAGTCCACTTCCACCTAGAGACTAGCAATCCTTGTATCTTGTTCCTCACGGAGACGCAGATTAGATGTCCGTCTGACTTGGCGTACCTATCCTATCCCGGCTACACCCTGGAGCACAATTTTAAAGCTCGGTCAGGTGTGTGCGCGTACGTCCGAGACGACATCTGTTGTCGGCGTCTCCGGTATCTTGAAGACCCCCATTTTTCCGTATTATGGATGCTGGTGGACACAGGCCCAGAGAAACTTCTCTATGCATGTGTCTACCGAGCGCACAGCGGAGACCAGGAGACGATCAGGCTCACAGAGTACCTAAGTGAGGCGGCGGACGCTGCTCAGCACAAATACCCTTCCGCTCAGCTTGTGTTACTGGGGGATTTTAATGCCCACCACCAGGAGTGGCTATACCCATACCAGTGCACTGACCTCGCTGGGAGAGAGATGCGTAAACTTTCTATAGCATTGAATCTCACCCAGCTGGTTCAAGGAGCGACGCGGGTTCCTGATGTTGAGAGCCATACAGCCAATTGCTTGGACCTTCTGCTGACAACAGATCCAGACCGTTACTCGGTAGCGATTTCCTCGCCGCTTGGCAGCTCCGATCACTGTCTGGTGAAATCTGTATCTGTCTACTCGCCGCCCGATCCCAGTCCTAAGGGCTCTCGGCGCGTGTGGCAATACAGGTCAGCAGATTGGGATGAGATGCGTTCCTTTTTTGCATCATATCCTTGGCGGCCTGTCTGCTTTTCTTCTGAAGACCCTTCGACCTGCGCGGATGCTGTGACTGATGTGTTGCGACAGGGAATGGAGTACTTTATTCCATTCTCCGACGTAGCCATGTCCGGCAAAGCTCAGCCCTGGTTCAGAGCCGATTGCAGACGCGCTGAAGCGCTAAAGCAAGAGGCGTATCTGGCTTGGGTTGACGCTCGACACCGCAAAGCGAGGGATGTATCTGAAAAGAAGAAAGCCTTTAACCGGGCTGCCAAGTCCTGCAAGAAGGCTCTACGGAAAGCTCGATTTGACCACGTTAGCCGTATAGGGAACAAACTGGCTTCTTACCCCTCCGGTAGTAAAGCGTTTTGGTCCCTGGCAAAGTCGGTTGAATCGAATTTCTGCCGCCCCTCACTTCCTCCACTGCTGAAACCTGACGGGACGCTGGCTCACACCGCCGTAGAGAAAGCGAACCTATTTGCTACTCTATTTGCGGAAAATTCTCGTCTGGATCCCGCAAGCGCAAAACCTCCCAGTCTACCTGGATGCGAGGCGAAAATGCCGGAAATTCGCATCCGTCAGACGGAGGTTCTTAAAACGCTGCGGAATCTTGACGTGAATAAAGCCAGTCGCCCTGACGGAATTCCAGCCATAGTTCTTAAAACCTGTGCGCCTGAACTTGCTCCTGTTTTGACACGCCTCTTTCGCCTTTCGTTGACGACTGGAATAGTACCGAAATCATGGAAGCTTGCCAACGTGCAGCCTGTGCCCAAAAAAGGCAGTCGTGCCGATCCTTCCAACTACAGGCCAATTTCAGTCACGTCCATACTCTGTAAGACTATGGAACGTGTACTGAACAGCCGGCTCCTGGCACACCTAGAAGCGAACGACCTCCTCAGTGACCGACAATACGGGTTCCGCCGAAACCGGTCTACTGGGGATCTTCTAGCGTACGCCACCTACATCTGGAGCGAGGCCATCGAGAATCATGGTGAAGCACTTGCTGTCTCCCTTGATATCTCAAAGGCCTTCGATAGGGTCTGGCATGATAGTCTTATTGGCAAGCTTCCATCCTACGGTCTGCCTGCTGGTCTCTGCGCCTGGATCTCAGATTTTCTGAGAGACCGGTCGCTTCGGGTAGTCGTCGACGGTTGCTCGTCTGACCAAATGGCTATAAATGCCGGAGTCCCTCAGGGATCAGTTCTCTCCGCAACACTCTTCCTGCTACACATCAACGATCTGCTGAAACCCGGTATCTATGGGTACGCAGACGATAGCACTGTTGTGGAGAGATATGTATCCAGCGCGCGAGCCAGTACGGCACAAATTCAGTCTCTACGGGAGGCGATGGTTGATCGCATGAACTTGTCCTTACAGGCGGTCTCCGACTGGGGCGATGCCAATCTGGTCAAGTTCAATGCGTCTAAGACCCAGGCGTGTCTATTCTCCGCTAAACGGAGTCCATTCCACCTGACTCCGAATTTCCAAGGTGTGTCCGTGCCGATAACTAACCACCTCGAGCTTCTTGGTATCACCTTAACGCCCACTCTGAACTTTGGTTCCTTCATTGAATCTAAAGCCCAAGTAGCCTCAAAAAAGCTTGGAATTCTGGCGAAGGTGAGACAGTATTTCAGCCCGGGACAGTTGCTCAACCTTTATCAAGCACAAGTCCGATCGTGCATGGAATACTGCTCTCACCTCTGGGACGGTTCCGCCAAGTACCAGCTGGAGGCGCTTGAGGCGATAGAGAGGCGTGCCAAGAGGCTCATAAACGACGATGACCTAGTAGGCAAAAAGCTCCAGAGCCTCGGTCACCGCCGCAGAGTGGCCTGCTTATCGGTCTTCTATCGGATACACTTTGGAGAGTGCGCTGCGGAACTACACGATCTCGTTCCGCCATCCCCGTTCTTCCATCGATCGTCGAGGCGCACAGATTCTAGGCATCGCCATATGGTGGACGTTCCATGTACCCGGACTAAGCGGTTCGGTTCCACATTCTTTATCCGAACCGCGAGGGACTGGAACATGCTTCCTGAGTCTGTGTTCCCCGACGAGTACAATATGGGGGTCTTCAAGCGTAGAGTGAACAGGTACCTTCTAGGGAAGCGCGTTCCATCTTAGACCACATCTCAGCTTAACATCAGGCGAGATTGTGGTCAAGCGCTTCCCTATTACCAATAAAAAAAAAAAAAAAAAAAAAACATCAATACAATACCAAACATACGTTATATTCCATAACTTCTCGAAATTCATTTATTCAACAACCCAACATAGCAAAAACACCCCACGTAACACCACACAACATACATAGTTAATTCATTACATCTGTTATATGCTAATTCGAGTGCGTTACGTCGAACCGGCTTCCCTCTTACGAAATAATTACAGTACGTAATTGCCCAATTTGTTACATTGTGACTAGAGGTTCCGGTAGATAGACGTACAAATTAAATTAAAAAAAATCTATACTAATATTATAAAGCTGAAGAGTTTGTTTGTTTTTTTTTTTTGTTTGAACGCGCTAATCTCAGGAACTACTGGTCTGATTTGAAAAATTCTTTCCATGTTAGATAGCCCATTTATCGAGGAAGGCTATAGGCAATATATCATCACGCTAAGACCAACAGGAGCGGAGCTATGCGGGTGAAACCGCGAAGCACAGCTAGTAATTGATACAGATGAGAGTTGTTTAATAGTAATATGGTATCTACTTTAGACGTTCATTAGCATAGAATATAGATACATAATAATAAAAAAATAATCTAAGTAGCTCAGTTAAATAAACTGGAATGAAATGCGAGCGTTCTATGAAATGTTCTATGACAAAATACTTAAATTTTATAATAATAAAAGAATCATAAGTAAAAATTATATTTAACTACTAAAAAAACGAATTTAATCTATAATATAAAAATGAATCGCAAAATGTGTTGGTAAGCGCATAACTCGAGAACGGCTGAACCGATTTCGATAATTCTTTTTTTATTATATTCCTTGAAGTACGAGGATGGTTCTTATGGAGAGAAAACGTAAACATGTACCACGGGCGAAGCCGGGGCGGACCGCTAGTTTTTCTATAAAACAGCAAATAATTTTAAGAGAAATAGGAGTTTTATGAGCTGATTAATGTAATGTTTATGTAACAAAAATTTTGATTAAAAAGTCAACGACTTCTTGTCTGATGTTCTAACTTAAAAGTAACGAATAAATATAATTTAATATTTCTCTTTTTAAGTTATATTTCAAGGTATCTGTATTTACATCAGAGCATATAATAATAGAGGAGAATTACACTTTTGAATCTTTAAATTAAATAAGGAAAAGAATTACGCTGAATAAATATAATTATTCTTTCGTTCAGAAAAATAATAAGATATTTCGTAGATACCAGATATGGTTCCTCTTTTACCAAAAATTCTCTACATTATGATTTGACAGGACGTCATTTAAAATTATAAAAACTACATAAACACTCCGATTGATTTCATTTCACATTTCTACCGTCACCAGACTTGTATACATGTGCTTTCTATATATAAACTTATTTAATATCAAAACATATCATATTTACCCCTATTCAACTTACCATGATACACACTCAATACTATTCATTCAAACCCAGGAAACAACCAAGTACTTACTTACGTATTATGCACAAAGCAGGTGCACTCTCTAGTGCAGTGGACGGAAATCCAACACTGAGAGAAATCAGGATAGACTACATAATATTGTATATCGCTATATTGTTACTGTTAAAACATGTTTTATGTTAGAACGTAAGTTAGGTAGAATTATAACTAAACGTTTTTTTTATGTTATAACAATATTTAATTAATCAAAATGTTATATTTAAGTTAAACTAGCAACTACGAAGGTTCATGATCGGTTGTACACTTTTTTATAAACATAACAAGCGTTATCTTTGCATAACAAGCGTGCTCGTCGCTCGACACCCAAATTGAAAATGTCTTAAACCTTATAATCATCTGGACAACTTTTTATCCATGGTTTAACGTCTTACGTTTAATTCATAGAATTTTCTAAAACCAGGATTATCTCAAGCCAAAGTCTCGTTCAGCGAGCAGAACGAGTTACTGGGTCACCAGACCGTAGCCGACTACATTCGACACATCACACAGCATGTGCGTCTTCCCAAATCTATAGCATTTACTAAGGAGTCAATAATTTATAGGAGTATGTTTAAACCAGGATCATCTCAATATGTGTTGAACTGTGGTTTAATCTATCAAGTTTAATAGCTAGTTGATAGGATCTCGATCGTCTTAAAATCAGGATCAGTTACAACAATTATGAAAACGTGGTTTAACCATCATCTCAAACAATTATGAAAACGTGGTTTAACTCGTCAAGTTTCGTCTTAAACCAGGATTATCTCAAGCTAAAGTCTCGTTCATAGAGCAGAACCAGTTACTGGGTCACCAGACCGTAGCGGTCCACATTCGACACAGCGTGTGCGTCTTCCAAAATCTATAGCATTTACTGCCCTAACGAGACAATAATTTATAGGAATATGTTTAAACCAGGATCATCTCAACAAGTTTTTAACTGTAGTTTAATCTCTCAAATTTAATAGTCCATAGGATACTCTTAAAACAAGGATCATCTCAAACAATTATGAAAACGTGGTTTAACCTGTCAAGTTTCGTCTTAAACCAGGATCATCGAATTCTGACTTATACTGCGGAACGAGTTACTGGGTCACCAGACCGTAGCGGTCCACATTCGACACAGCGTGCGCGTCTTCCGAAATCGCATAGCATCACGACAGTCAAACTGTTTCTAACCAGACTAGATATTAGTTGAATGGAATGTTTGGAGATTTAGCAACGTTGGCGGGCTTATTTTTCAGTTTTATGAATTTTTAAACAGATTTTCTATTCTTTTGCAGTCATATTTTTTAACATTTAAATAGAAACTTAGCTATCTAGATGAAAATGTATCTATAATTTCTTGCATTGAAATAATGTACGATATTACCACAATTAACACATTTCGCAGATATTTTTAACTCAGTAAATATTTAATAACTCCACTGTTTTAATTGTAAATTAAGTTGAAAATCATCTATTAAATAAACAAAAACTTTTCGTTTTTCGTTTTTTCGTTACTCGTTTTTTGGCATTGATATAGACATGAAAATTAATTAATTATGCTTTAAATAAATTACATAATATTTACGAATACTACCATCACAATATTTGGGCAAAACCTTAGCAAACGACGGAATATGTACGCATTACGTAAGTCTAGAAAATCGAAGGTTACAAATAATGACCATTTGTATGGTTTACACCCACACTACGCCATTTTATTTGCAACTATACATCAGTTATAACTTAAAACACAATCTGGATAGTCGTGTTAGCCTATTGTAATGTTTTATTACAAAACTGTGTAATTTTGTTTATAATTTGACGACTTACTGTACTGTACATATTTATTTGCTTGACCTATAGATACCTTTTTTAAGTGGGGAAATCTTCCAAAGATACCCACGGCCCCCGGGGAAGGAGCCGTGGGTTATGTCGGATTCATACCGACTAAAACCCCACTGTCCGCGGGTATTGGTTGGAATTCTTCCGCGACCGACCTATAGATACCTACTTCAATCGTGTGTCTATATCAATTCAGACGAAAGCTATTTAGTATCTAAATATCTTTCTTTAACGGGTTCCCATAGAGCGAAAAGCCTCGAGAAGCGGCTTAAACTCAAACTTAAAGCTTAAAGTCAATTAGACTTTTGACTCTTTTAGAAGCACTTTCGAATAGTCATTACATATTTTTAACATTTACCTTATGCCTAAGCTCTTAATTTTAGTTAGCTCATGTAACGTGAACTGTATAAATATTATCTAAATATCTTTCTAAATCTATAGGAAGTATCCAAATGTGATCATTAGTTGCGGATTTTTTAAATATATTATCTTTAATGGGCTTTTCATCAAATTACAAAACCGAGCGAAGCGAATCCACAACGAAATACAAACGCGAAGTTTTCCCACTATTTATTATCTTCTTTGCTATAACAAATAACGTTTTTTAATCATATGCACACTAATATGGCTGGCTCGGTTGATCGCATACTAAGTCAACTACGCACATGAATCGTGATGTCATATTTTATTATTCATGATAACCTGCCGATAAGGTATCCCCAAGATAAATATAGTCGTCATATAAATAAGTTGGTCCAGTTGTTATTTTACAAGTGACTTTAGATATTAAAATATATTTTAGTGAAAAATAAAGCTAATGACAACATCAATGTATTCGTTAGTCAATGTACATGTGGGTACTTTAAAATATACGATAAGGAAGTGTTATATTCCAGTAGAACTTGTTAGTAATCTGCAGTCTCGAATAAAACAAAACGCTTGATTAAAATGACTGACACTTTTTCGAAGAATACATTTTAAGCTTATTTTAATATTTAAAGATATTTTCATAACTTGGTTATATTCTGTTTAACTATCAGGTAAATTAAAATTACCATTGGTGTGTTTTTATTACACAGAGCCTATTTATAATTATATACATATTACTAATATTTTATTGTATAGTGTCCGATATTAACATTCAAAAGGTATCTGCGAAATTCTAGCACGCTACATATACACAACGGTATACCCACACCTTGATACATAATAGTGTGTTCGATCAAAAGCTGGGTCAAGAGTTGAAAAGAATTTATTGTTCTCTATTTTTACGAATCCAAGGGTCTAAAATAAGAAGTAGCAAAGTTTGGAGTGAATACTGGTGTAAAAATAGATCAAATAGGGGAAAATCATTTGATGTCCTATTATAAAATACAAATTACTCATAAGAGAATGTTATCATTACTTTAAAACTGCTTCTTCAGAGATAAAGCGATCTGAATTCTGGACAATATTTATAGAAAAGTCAAAGAGACAAGTTATCCAATATTTTCATTCACGTAGCAATATAAAAACAGTCATATTAAAATTACACGTTAATCTAGTAGGTATAATGGACAGATTATAATCTTCCATACCAGACAAAATTGACCAAGCAAGGGCTGCAGTTAAATTCCCAATAATACATCAGTCAGAATCGACATTCGAAATCGAAAATTTAACAA
>CAJQZM010039463.1:0-21312 GCA_907164665.1 Colias nastes
CAGGTACATTTTTTCACCGATATGGATAAGTATGCTTACTATTCGAGAATACTTTGAATTCACATAATAGCCAATAAATGTATGCTTTTATTAAGTACCTATCTAGATAGGTATACTAGTATTCCACCATAAAATATTATCTAGGTACGGAAGTATTTTTTGGAACGACCTCATAAATTGATAAAATTTTCAAATATTACATTCTAAACCGATGACGTGAAATTTAACCTCATAAGTCATACCTAGCAATTCTATTAAGGGCCGATTTTTCAATGCTTTGATAAAACTTATCCGTCCAATAAAGTATTACACGATAATATTAAAATGTCACGTAAACTGTCAAATACGAGCAATTAGAATACGTTTTTAAAATGGTAGTTTTATACATTATTCGACGAATAAGTTTTAACCAAGGATTGAAAAATCAGCCCTTAATCTATAGAAATGCTTTGATTTTTTAAGAAGTGTTTGTATCTAAAATAACTTCAAAGCGCGATACTTATGGCCAGTTTTTCTTTACACTTATTTTACCAACATTGTAACGAACCGTGCAACCGAAGTAAACAACCACAGATAACAAAAACTCAAAATAACCACAAAGAAAGTGAGGAAAGTAAGATGCTATACCTACTATAAATACCACACTTTTGAGAGAACTAACTTAGAAATGCAATAGATGCTTAGTTAACAGAATTAGGTGTATACTTAGGTATCCAAAATAATAAAAATATTAATTGTAGGTCAGTACGTAGTACCTACCTACATGGTCAGGTCGTGTTAGAGTATATTATATTCTATGGTCATGGGCCATGGCGTCATGTTTTTATAATTTCTTTCTAGCTACTTAGCCAGGTTCTCTTACACATTAAGCTTATAAAAATTATGTCAGTTTTTGTCATAATATTTACTAATAATATTATCCTGTAAAATGAATTTCAACCTCATGACGATTTTTGATTTCAATTTTATGATGTAAATAGCAAATTGACTATCTTAACGGTTAAGATTCTTAACCTTAGAGTGGCTTAGAGCTCTAAGATCTTAACCATGATTATCAATTATGATTTATAACCTTAGGGTTAACGTATGTTCAGAAATAATAATTATTATAGGCGGATTAAATTCTCATACATTTAGCGAACAAAAAAATCTCCAAGGTTCGAACCTGCGATCTTTCAATAAGATATCAATCACGCAAACCACTAAACTGATAACAGTTAAACTGTGACAAGTTAACAGTATTCACATAAAAAAAAAAACTAATCATAATGCGTCTCGTGAACAACTGAACAATAAGTGAGAAAATTTCTAACATCCATCAGAGAGATGGAACAAACAGGTGTTATTTATATAATGGGGTTTGAGCACAATCATTAGGTGCTCAAATTACTTAATTAAAGTATTTTAGTGTAGGAAATAATTTAAAAAATTGGTAGTGTTGAGATGGCATTTGACTTTATCGAAAATTTTTTCGTAATTCTTCTTATTTTGGTTTTTCGTTTTTTTTTTGGATTTTAATTCAAAAAATAACTATAATTAAACCTTAGTAATGGGACAAGATAATATTAACCCAATAATATTATAGGGAAATTGACCATTGTAATATAAAATTATTTGTAGTTTTAATCGTACTTTCCTTGACTTTTCCAAGATCATAAAAATAGAAACAAACACGTATTGCAAAGTGCAACAAACTATTGGATAGGAAACAAAACTTGCGTTGTTTCTTTGCAACTTCCGAACCGATTTTGATGAAACCCAGTGAATAAAACTTGTGGCCAGATCTAATTCTAATCGAACCTACCATTTAAGTAAAAACAACAAACCCAATATAATTTGACTAATTTCGGTTCACAGAGCTTACAAGTTAGTTTAACCTCAGCATAATAATATCTATAATTATCTTTTAGTAATATAACCAAAACTATTAAAAATATCTTACTTTCATCTCCTAACTCATTTCCATGTTCACATAAAAGATCTTATTTTATCTACATTATACAACCAGAACCCGTTCATACAATAACACATAATTATGGAATAAAAGCTACTTACCATGTGACCATCTGACCTTTACGCCAACATAATACTAACATCATGGGATATCATCCGATATGATCTTTACTTCCCCAATTACGCAGATAGCTATTCTTTGTGTATGTTATATCACTATTAAATAATAGCTGTGAGTAATCCGCTTTTACTTTTCTGGTCACTGTTCATGTAAAATTTCGATTCATATCTCTCTGTAGTAAATCGATTATAGCATCTTCATCTGTATTTCATTGTTTGTTTTATAACAGTTATGTAACTCCCATGTGCGTCCAAATTTAATTGAATGATGTAACAATCTTTGTTTTAAACTTCATTGTTTTTAAAATCTCTCACTGCGCTTTTTTCGGCTTTAATCTAATTGTCTTTTATTATTAATTGCTACATTAGATCATCTAATTAGTCCTGGTTTTCTTTTCGCTGTTATATATTCTTATATTTAAGCAAATTTGGTCTTCTTACTGCACTATTTTCCTTATATTTATTTAATTTCTTCTTGATTCCTTCCTCACCATAATCTTTTAATTATGTCTCCTTCAATTTGGTTATGTTTCATATTACATATTTGTGTATATCTTCACGAAGTATTAAATCCTCTTGAAATATCTACAGAGCTTTCTTCTGTTGTGTTTCAATGTTTATCTATCTATTATGGTTATCTTCGTACTTATGTAATAATGTATGGTAAAGTGGTAGAAACTTGTCGGTTCCCGCAATTTGTTGAGTCGCGGTTTTTCTTAACGACCGCCGGCGTGAGCTGTAATCACAGAATTATATGTGTTATAATCATTTCACTTTCATTTAATATATCATTGGTTATGTTTGAAAATAACAGGGAATTTTGTGAGGAAAATCGTGGTAGAAACATTGCTATAGCTGTTAATTAATTCAATGATTGTATGCCTTAAAGTTATTAACACCTATATTATACAGCCAATGTAAAGATGTCCTGAGATAACGTTATAGTACACAGAAATACACTTAAGGCTTAATGATACTTTCAATTTTGCCGGTTATTAAATCCGTTTTATGTCGTTTTATAACATTGAGGACGTAAAACGCACGACTGATACGATGATTCGGGTCAAATATAATCACGAAATAAAACATTTTGTGACGGTCCCAGTCACGAAGGCTAATAGAGATATTAAGTTATGTTTTGATCTTGTTTCGATGATAAAATGATCATCATCATTATTGTTTTCTTATCATTTAGATGGATGGTTCAGGTGGAAAACAGGTGTGCAATTTGCACCAACTCTGTTGTAACATTGATATTTTTGTCTTGGATGGTCATCTATCTTCTATACTAATATTATAAATCTGAAGAGTTTGTTTGTTTGAACGCGCTGATCTCAGGAACTACTAGACGGATTTGAAAATTTTTTTCGGTGTTAGATAGCCCATTCATCGAGGAAGGCTATAGGCTATATAATTATCATCACGCTAAGACCAACAGGAGCGGAGGCACGCGGGTTAAACCGCGGAGCGCAGCAAGTATTTAAATATAGTGGTACGTATATTTAATTTTTCTTATATCTACGCTGTTTGGTGTTCTCTTGACTATCTATTCTATTGAAACTTAAAACACATTTTATTTCATTCAGTGTAAAGAAGTCATAATCGTGACATCTTAATAATATGCAAAGCTGTAATTAAGTGTTAAAGTGAGATTATTAATGATCAACAAAATTAACTGGCACCTTATCTTAGTAGTTAAACGTGTAATTACAAATTTCACTTTGTATTAATTAAATGAGATCGATTTCAGAGTATAATGGAAAAAGAAAGGTACGGTGTACCAATTAGTCTGTCAACACCGTAAGGCGTAACGTATGTAAATGTGTAGAGTCAGCAGAGAAAATTGATTGGATAGTAAAAAAAAATAAAATTAATCGTTTTTAGGGCTGCAATGTTCTGTGGTTAGATGGGTTACGAAGACGTTTGACGTCTCAATGATTGATAATTTATCTTTTTATTGATGTAATAGCATTCATCTCAAACTATACAGGTACAATGATTTAACTATGTGTTAACAAATGTGGTTATGGAAGAAATAGTTAAGTAGTTATATCTATACTTAATATTATAGAGCTGAAGAGTTTGTTTGTTTGAACGCGCTAATCTCAGGAACTACTGGTCCGATTTGAAAAATTGTTTCGGTGTTACATAGCCCATTCATCTAGGAAGGCTAGGCTATAATATGGGAGCGAAGCCACGTGGCGGGCCTTTAAAATAAATGGTTGGTTTTTGTACATTTTTGATTGGTTCGCTTATAACTAATCAATGTAGGTACTAGGTACTCGTACTTTAAAACTAATTCCTCTATTGTTACATTCTTACATACATATATTTGACTATGACAATGTTACTATACAATATACATTATGTTAATTAATTTTCTAAACAATTAGTATTCCTCTCGAACATAATAACTCATTACTCAAACGCAAATTATTAACTAATTTCTAATAATAATATTATTGAATTAAGTCTATTTTCCATCTATAAATATGCAATAGTCCATTGTGATCCCGAGAAAGTGTATGTTTCTAGGCCAGGCAATACGGTGCATACAAAATACCTATATAGCGGTGGTATATGGTTATTCCGTCAAATGGAAATCGAAAACAGAGCACATTTCTAATATAAATAAATCATATAAAGTAGAACTTTACTATAATGTTTGCGACTCTCAGTAAAATAAATGTATTTTAGAAAGACTCGTCTTGACATCTATACTTATAAAGCTGAAGAGTTTGTTTGTTTGTATGTTTGAACGCGCTAATCTTAGAAACTATGGTCCGATTTGAAAAATTCTTTCCCTGTTAGGTAGCCTGCATTTATCGAGGAAAGCTATATATCATCACGCTAAGACCAACAGGAGCGGAACAATGCGTAAAACCTTATAAAAATACAATAATATGACAAATGTGACGTGTATATATAACTCAAATAGGACAATCCAGGGAATATAATTTTATACATCTAAATTCTAAACTAAATTAGATATATAAAGCTATAGCTATGCCAGGTATGTAATAAAAATAAATGACAGTTCATAGTTTTAAAATGTCGGTGTCAACAACCTTTTCAATTTTCTTACAAAAAACTGTTATCTAAAAGTTGTGTTATTATAAGTTTAAGTTTTAAACGTCGCCAAAGCAGTTAGATTTAATCTTTGCCGCAATTTGACATTTTAACAAAACAATGACGGTACATAGTTACATGCAAACCGGTGGCATTAGGATAGTTTAGAATGGAGAGTAATTTAGGAGAATATTTCCAGTTCAGAGGATTGTTGATTATAGAAAGATATACAGGGTGTCCCACCATCGGTATGTACCTACTAAGCTCAAAGGAGGTTATAGTTTTGCGTACGCTGAGTACCTACGTAAAAAATACTTATAAAATTCCAGACGCATTTTTTTTTCAAATAGATGAATTCTTAAAACTTTATGTATATGTCGTGGCCATATCGTAGATTTGCTCATTTCAAGATATGATCGATCATTTCACGAAATGGTCGCATTTCATGAAATGGCCAACATAGTTTGATCAGATCGTTAAATCGTCAACGTTTCACGATTTGGTCATCCACATTTGGCCAGATCGTATAAAGAGTCCATAAAATATTAAAAAAATTCAGAATATTCTAAAAACTTGTTTAATGTCATTTAAGTTAGTGCCGCGGCAGCGGCCGGCGAATGCCAGAAGCGAATCGTTTTTGCAATAGAAAACAGTTAGGTTAGGTTAGGTTAGACTTTGATAAACAACGCACGAGCCGAGCGAGCAAAGCGAGCGTGCCGCGGCAGCGGCCGGCGAGTGCCAGAAGCGGATCGCTTTTTAAAAAACAAACAATTATAATAATATAGTAGGATATATATAAATATATACTTATCCTAAAAGAAAAAATGCGTCTTAAATTATTTTATTTAAGACGCATTTTTTCTTCAATACATATAAGATATCCACATTTTCCATAGTACTCGAACCTCTTCGTCGTAAATTCTTTGCTATGACTTTCTTCATATTGTTATTAAACGAATTATGAAGTTTTTAACTGCGAATAATTAAATTTTCGCCAGCGGCCGCCATCTTATCACATAAACACAGAGCTTGCAGCGCCTCTACCAATGATTAATGTAACTATTTTACGATATGATCAAATAATTTTGATCATTTCATGAAAAAACCGCGCGTTTAGTTGGCCATATCGTGAAACGATTTCTTATCATTGATCTGCTCAAGCCACATCATGATGTGGCCAAACTAAATTGGCCATTTCACGAAATGCGACCATTTCGTGAAATGGCCAATCATTTCATGAAATGAGCAAATGTACGATATGGCCACGACATATACACCCCTAATAAGCAACCTGCCCAACTTTGCCACCCGCACGTGAGCTTTCGTTTAAGATTATGATTTCATAGACAAAATCATCACATTAGCGAAGCGGTATATGCCGGCTGCGCGAAGCTAGAGAAGAAAACATGGATTTTAAGGAAAAATTTAGCAAAAAATTTTTGACGTGATTTTGTTTTTTCAGTATTTTTTATGTGATCAGTGTATGCAAATCTACGAGTCCCTTCGCGCTTAGCATACCGATAGTGGGACACCCTGTATATAAATATATCATGAAAATGTAGAGTTGATTATTATAACATTCTTTGCTACAGAAATAATAGACTATATAGGCCACATACTAATTTTAAATTATGTATAGGAATAACCACAATGCATATATTCAATATTCATGTCTTTCACGTAATAAAGATTGTTTCATGGGACCAAAGAAGTTGGCTTTACAATAAGTATCTACTAGTAATAAGTAATACACATTTTATATTAACCCTATAGACTACAAGCACAGTTGACAGATATATACTACGTACATACAGTTAGGAAACTAAGCCCCTGCGATGAAATTATGACGTATAGCTATAGGGCTGTTACCTTTTTGATATTTAACCGACTTAAAAAATAAAGGAGGAGGTTATCAATTCGGCCTGTATATTTCTGTTTGCTTTTTTTCACAGTTGATTTTGTGGTAATTTTGAGATTAAAACCCGTTAAAATACAAAAATGGTGTAGCCTAAATATGAATTTACAAGAAGAAACAATCCGAATTAATACAGCTTGTAAAAGTAAATACGTTTTTATCAGTGCTATATTTCGAAATCTAGTTTTGTTATGGACGCCGAAGGCTATTATTTTAATGTACCTAAATTATTTATAATGCTTGATATTTGTATTATACATATATTCAATAATTATTTTAAACCAGAATTTACAATACTTGTATGTAGGTATACCTACTAAATTATTTTTAAAACGATAAATTAATTTAAATTAAAAAACACAAAATATGCAAAAATAAATTAAAATTATTATTATACGAGCATAGAACCTCTACCTTTTTGTTTTAGGAAGAAAAAGAAAATAGTTTGACAGGCTTAGTGCTTGACAAAGTGGAGACGCCACGTATCGATAAAAATACAATAATTATAATATCTATCTTTTTCTTCCCTAATATTTACGTAATTATGCACATAAATTTAAACAAGATTTTTTTAAGGTTTCCATTGTTTTAGATTTTCGTGCTCTTCTAGATTGCGTAAAAAATAGATGCGATCTTTAAACAGACTGGACTCCTAATAGGTACTATTTGTAGCTATCAATTTGGTAGAAAATATGTCAACATAATTTAAAACTCATACTGCCATATCTATAGAAATTAAAAAATAGTCTCTTTTTAACTTGTAGTCAGATACGGTATTTACAAATATATTTATTGAAAGGGCTACAAACTGAAACAATCGATATTTATTTAATGTGAAATGACATCACTTTAAACTTTTTTCTATACTATGTATCTTTGTCATTCAAAATCTGTGGATGTGTCACCCGCTACTATCGATCCCCCTCAATACCCTCGTAAACACGCTTGATGGGGGGGGGAGCCATTTCGAACATTTTGTATGAAGTTTCCTTACTGTATGTATCTGTATATTGTGCTACAAGCCCGCATAGGAAAAAAATATGGGTCAATTGAACCACCAGGGGACATATCTAGAACGATAGAAGAGCATAAAATAATAAGATTCATCACTATGCCGTCACTTGTAAGCTGTCCAACTGAGTGCAGATGAGAATTCAAAAGTACAGGTAGACTCGGTAAATTTTGGTCATATATTTTTGTACGGCATTCTTAACCATCGATAGATCCATTAAAAATAATAAGAAACCGCTCAGTGCCGTACAAAAATGGTGGTCCACAAAGTCGGAATTTTTATTTAATTTCCGAGAGTTACCGGGGGTAAATTTGGTCATTTGACCATGTACGGCATCTGTGTCATACTATTTCAATACTGCTTTTAATCCATTATTCCGCAACGCCGGACAAAAATCATGGGGACAAGGGGAAAAAATCGAGAGTTGCAATCCCCTCTCTTTCCCCACTCCAGGGGTCATTTGACTGAGTACGGCTTCGGTTCCAAAACATTATCTAGCACTCAAAAGTACTATTAAAAGCAATGCCGTCAAAAAATAATTGTTCTTTTAAATGTATACCAATAATCATCTTAATTTCATCGAATTCTTGATATAAAGAGCTGTAAGGTCATTTGACCCTGTACGGGAACTTTTTTTTTAACATGATATTGTAAAATTCAATTGTTGTATAGTATTGCCGTTCAAAAGAAACCGTTCTAAAAAAAGTTATAGAGAAATGCAAAAACAGAAATTTTGTAAAAGTTTAAACATCGTAGATTAATGAAATATAATAGTTTTCTACACTTTATTCGTTGTTTTAAATAGTATTAACATAGATAAATTAGGAAAAAACGATGCCGTACATTTTTGTGCAGACCACATCTTTTAGGCTGATGAAAGCGACGAAAGCTACAATTTTAAGGGTGCTTTATGGCCATTTGATACAGTACGGCATTAACATATTTTTACCCAACTACGGCAAAGCAAAAGGAGGGTTATGATTTTGACAGGTCATGTATGTATGTTCATCTATTCCCTCGTAACTTCTAAACTACTTATCAGAATTCGACAAATGACATATCATTAGAAGCGTCTGAATTGTTCACTGGATAACCAGCGACCAGCTAGCTAAAGGCTATATGGGGTTTCACAAAATCTAATGTGGCGCCCTCTAGCGGACAAAACATACAGAGTAAAAAAATAAAGTTAAGATAAATATGCCGTGTTTGGTATCATTTGAAAGCGCTTTACTTGTACATTTTGAATATGTATATATTACTAGCATTTGCTTGTGACTTTACCTGTATTCATGGGCTGATTGCATATAATTCACATCTTTTCGTTCATAGCTTCTTTATTAGTTCATCAATTTAACGGAGTCCATTCCACCTGACTCCAACTTTCCAAGGTGATAATTAACCACCTCGAGCTTCTTAATATTAATGTATATTTATATTTTATTGTCAAAATATAAAGCAAACATTTCGTTATATGGATTTTTTTCTTTTTCAGATTTTTCCCCTTTGAACCAACGAAAATGTACGGCACATGAAAAAATATTATCTATGCATAAAATACTTTAAAAATAAATTTATTTCGTGCTGTGTCAAATGACCCCCTGGAGTGGTGAAAGAGAGGGGATTGCAACTCTCGATTTTTTCCCCTTGTCCCCATGATTTTTGTACGGCGTTGCGGAATAATGGATTAAAAGCAGTATAGAAATAGTATGACACAGATGCCGTACATGGTCAAATGACCAAATTTACCCCCGGTAACTCTCGGAAATTAAATAAAAATTCCGACTTTGTGGACCACCATTTTTGTACGGCACTGAGCGGTTTCTTATTATTTTTAATGGATCTATCGATGGTTAAGAATGCCGTACAAAAATATATGACCAAAATTTACCGAGTCTACCTGTACTTTTGAATTCTCATCTGCACTCAGTTGGACAGCTTACAAGTGACGGCATAGTGATGAATCTTATTATTTTATGCTCTTCTATCGTTCTAGATATGTCCCCTGGTGGTTCAATTGACCCATATTTTTTTCCTATGCGGGCTTGTAGTCTACTAGGCTTGGTTAACATCTTAGAGCATTAATGCTCTAAGGTAAACATAATAACAATTGTAAAACTTATATTGTAATCTTGTATTCATTTCAACATTTTGGCAATATATTATTACTTTTCTTTCTATCTTAAATTATTCTCTTGGACCTTTTATTTAAACTTGGTTCATTATTGACAAAATCCCTTATAAATCAGTAAGCAGGATCTGATTATCACTTTTACTTCAATCTGCGCACGCGCATAATTTCCGTTTCTACGTATTCGGTAGTGAAAACAAAAACAGGTTATTTAAACGAACCTACTTTTCTTTAACTCACAGAAATTTATAAAAACTATAATTAATGAAGACAGGAAAATATCGTTTTTTATCCAATTACTTAATTATTGTATCTGTCTTACCCTAAGCCACAAAAAAACTTTAGACAGGGTTTAACTTTAAGCGCGGGTTCTCTTTAATCTGGTTTTGTCGTTTTTCACATAGACAACTATTAAAGTGACAGATCCCTGGTTTAAAATTAGACTGTGTTTAAATTGTTTTGTGGTAAGACCATCGTTTTAAACTTGACCATCGCTTTAGCAATTAGTTAGCACGCAAGAACAGCAGCGAAGGGTCCTAGGTTTGATTCCAGGTGGAGATTAAAGATAAAGAGTTGATCATATTATTATCCTTGTCTTATAGTGGTAAGTGGAAGGTAAATTTTTGCTTTACATAGAGAATTAATTTTTGAAAATAAAGTTTTGGATGAAAGATAAATCAATCATCACTCTTTAGGATGTATGTCATTTAAAATTCCATTAAAAACAGAATCGATCCTTAAAGTAAGGAACATCCATACATTGCGTCTTAGAGTGTTTGGCACGCATATACTACCTACTTAATTATAATATAATTAAAACAATTTTAAAACTTTATAAGCCCTCGTAAAAATGATTTGTTAACCAATTGCATAAAATCTAGGTACTATTTTGGGATACCTACATTTCTATTACGGGAACATACAACAATCGTAACGTACTCAGAGTAAATGAAAATTCAATTGTTTTGCTAAGCTGCAGGTAATTTTTGTTTTATTGAAGGTTTAGAAGTTAAGATAAACGTCGGGTTTTCACATACTTACAAGCAATTTAAAATAAAAAGCTTTCGTGCAAACAACAATGGTTTATTTTGCAAATTTCTTTTATAACAACTATCTCCTTAGAAACTTAACTAAACAAAGACTTGCGTTGTTATTTACGCGACAGTTTTAGCAATAACTTATGTATTTATTTAACTAGAGCACTCATGCGGCTTCACTCGCATTACATGACATTTAAAATGTAAAACAGGTGAACTAAAAAGTGCTAGAAAAAGTATTAGGTATTTTCTAAAGCTAGCCGGTTCGCAACATTTTAACAAAAATATTTTTATAGAGTGTTTACTATATTTTACAGCATTTACTTTTAGTTAGTTAGGTAGATACCAACTGTGTTTTACATAAAAGCCTTTTTACAATAATCTACACATCGCCAGATTTAAAAAAATATATATATTAATCCTACTTGTCCTACTTATTATTATAAGAACTTTTTCCCGCGAAAAGCAATTGATACTTATGTACCTACCAGAATAACACAAGTTATAGAAATAGGTAGGTACTTGATTGTGCAGTAGGTACTATTATCTAATCTGATTTTCTCCTAGATTAATGTACATTTTCTTCATTCTTGAGTAAATTCAGGTTACCTACTAGTTTAATTTTTCGGTAAAAAACAAACAAACATATATTTACCACCTACAAACGATATGCGAATAAATTGATATTTGCAAGTAAATTGAATTTCCAGACGTTTAATTTTCTTCTTATTATATCTCATATCATATAGGTAGATGTAAACCAGGTTACATGCACATGCGACAAATTACACTCATTATTGTGATTAAATCGCTAAGTTTTACTTACTTTAGTTTAAATTTAATTATTTTTTCCCAGAGATAATTCATTTGATTCGTATTTAGACGGTCAATATTGATTCTAGGTATGGTTTAAACACCGTTTAATTAAGTTAGAATTATTATGACAGGCGGTTAAGGTTTTTGAACTTTGGTTAAAATTACATTTTCAGCTTCTTATGATAAATTTGTATTTTTAAAATGTTTGGGGTAAAAGAAAATAATCTTGTTTTGATTAGAAGATTAATGATTATAGATATTGTAGTGATAATAATATGCTCAAGTATCCGGTTATTTATTATAAATCCCTTGTATTATTCAAAGTTATTAATACTGTAACATGTTTATTAATCTAACTATCGTTTTATAGTTTTAAGAGTGTCCAAAATAAAAACAAATAAAATACTCACACAAAGTTATAAAATACCTAAAACCAAAACCATTCAAAAACACATCACTTTCACTCTCTTTGATTATAAATAAAAAATATAAACAAATATTATTTATTTTTAAACAAACTTGTGACGTCTGAACTCCACTGATCACAATGACACAATGATTGTGACTTGCAAAGGAATCTACAAGTGCATTATCACTGTGCAGTTAAATTTAAACCGTAATGCATCGAAATAGGGTATAAAATAGGATAAGAATGTTAAATTTCAAAGTTATGCATAGCTTTAGGGTTCTGTGGAAAATGTTTTCTGTTTAATGTTAACTAGATTTTCACGTGGATTGGCTCGTATTTGACATGATCTTGGCCAAACGCATCAGGCATTGGGCATTTTCCATACTTTTGGACTTTTGTAACACTGAAAATTAATTGTAGGTAGATATGTTTAATTGTATTTTTATACATGTATTTTATATTCAAACTCTTCAAAACATTTTTATCGCAGTTACAATTAATATAGGTACCTACATAACACCTTTTTTTAGGCAGGATCAACGAAGACGAACCCTTGATAATCGGCATTTACTAAAAACTATATTGATATTCCTATTAATTCATTTTCTTTTCCATGTATGAAAATGAAGAATAAACAGACATACAAGCAAAGGTACTTCCACATTAATTTAGTATGTATACCTTAGATTACATGGTAGATAGAACCATTTATCGTCCATGTTTTATGTTTAGTATTTATTGCCTTTAGGCTAGAATCTAGAATCTAGATGATCATCTAGTGATTTACTTTGGCCCACGACTATATTATTTTCATACTAAAACCTATCAACTATTTTAATATTTGAGTAAGTTTTTTTAGTTTATGCTTGTTAAATTATGAGTTTTGCATCGCGATTTATAAAAATTCAAACATAAATTTTAAAAGGATTTCTTTTTGATTCAACCCAAAAAATTTCATCAGAATGCTATCAAGTATACCTACATTTTTTTGAGAGCATTTGCGTATCATCAATCAATTCAAATCCGTTGCGTAGATTTTGCGTGAACTAAAAACAAGCATCCAAAAAAAAAAATCATTCGAACTTATCTTGGGATTAATAAAATAAGAATTCCATATTATTATTTTATTATTAAACAAATTAAATTCCTTTCTATTAGTTAATCATGCAACTAAACAGTGAAATGAAAACCCAAGCGGCTAATAGAAAATTTAGAAACCTCTAAAACTTTTCCCATTCATTTCGAAGTCATATCACGAAGCTATTTAATATTTGTTTACGTTTTCATTTATTTTCAATATCAGTTAACTGTTTTATATAATTAGATTCCATATTTAATAAAATCTATGGTGTAATATTTTTTGTAGTTTTAGTAGATAATGTAGGAACGTAATAACTGCAGTTTATTAAAGTTGTGTTTTATGTAGGAACCGTTAACATTACGATTTTTGTTGGTCTAGTTAGATTCAAATAAATTATTGTGAATAATAAAATAATTTTGATATGCATTAATTATACAAAATACGCATTTTTTTTTGTTCCGTATTACAAAGATCTACATTTCTGACTTAATGTACTTACCTACTACTAGTGTATTAGTTATATTGTTTATTTATGTATTTATTTTCAAGAAGTTTTTACTGTAGTTGTCTGATACAATTTACATCTGTACATTTCTAAAAACACAATGTCTTTGGTCATAGCTTTTTGAATAAAAAACTTAAATACGTAAGTAAAAGCGAAAGTAGGATATAATCTGACTTTCATTAAGCGATATGATCCTTGTTAGGTCGAAATGTCAGAACGTGATTGTATGAAGCGAATTTGGCGGGAATTCGCGAGAAAGTCACTTAGCTACGTAATAAATAGCTACCTACATATACAAAATATAGTATTTTTCTTAATTGGATCTTGTTGTAACAACAGAATTAAAGGTTTTTTGAAAAATTCATCGAGTATAGTATCGTAAGTATGGAAATATTTACTATATAAAAATAAGTCGGGTTTTCCTTCCTGACGTTATAACTCCAGAACGCACGAACCAATTTCCACGGATTTGCATTCGTTGGAAAGGTCTCTGGCTCCGTGAGGTTTGTAGCAAAGAAAATTCAGGAAACATTTCAAAAGAAAAGCGGGAAAACTGGGAAAATCATTTTTCACATACAGCGCCTTATGTAACATTTCGTTTGGTATTTAAACATAAGGTGGCGAAACGGAGTTCGCCGGGCTCGCTAGTTATCTAGGTATACTAAGAGGTATACATATTCGATACTCCTGGGATAAACTTCCGCTTAGCCCATACCCCCGATTGATCTGAATTTTGGTAAGTACCTACACATATTATTATGGATTCTGACCGCAAAATATATATTGATATAGTCAACATAAAATAACTCTTCAGACTATTGCGAAATTAATAATCCTCAACGATATTGTTATAGAAGATATTATGTTACTTTCATATTAAACGCATGAAAAATATTGTTCCGTGACGTGAACCTTCGTTTTTTGATAGATTTATGTGTGAGACAAGACACAGGAAAAGTAAAAGTAAAAGTGATGGATATTTATAATATAATTATTGCAGTCACATATAATTCGATATTTTATAATATATAGGATATTATTAAAAGTGAAATAAAGAAATAGCAATTTACTGATTGTTTTTTTAATATCTTATCTACATATAGAATACTTACTTACTAAAAGAATACTTTGATTCAGGAAATGTACCTATCTCATGAAGTGTTTTAGTAGCATGGTTGAGATTTTAATTGTAACAAATATTTAAAAAATCGAACTTAAGCAATTCGATGGGTAATCACTAATCAGCTTTTTGCAGTTGCAGTCAAACTCAAACTCAAACTCAAACATTTAAACTCAAACTCAAACATTTATTTATTCAATTAGACTTCTTCGAGAAGCACTTTTGAAACGATTCCCTGATTTATTAAAGTTAAGTAAAGTTATTCCTTTATTTAAAAGTGGTGACCAAGAAGACTGTAATAACTATAGGCCAATTTCCATTTTACCAACTTTGAGCAAAGTCTTCGAGAAATTAATTTTAAACCAATTATGTAGTCATTTTGTATCAAATGGTTTACTGCACGCCAAACAGTTTGGTTTCACAAAGGGGCGCTCTACCACTGATGCTGGAATAGCTCTTTTGTCACATATATATAAAGCATGGGAAAATTCAAAGAATGCTTTGGGGATATTCTGCGACCTTTCTAAGGCTTTTGACTGTGTAGAACATACCACTCTATTACGGAAACTAAATTTTTATGGTATTAAAGGTTTATCTCAGGACCTCATAGCTTCATATCTTCAGAACAGGGTACAAACCGTTGTTGTTAATGGAGAGAAATCTCGCGGTGCGCCGATTAACATAGGTGTTCCGCAGGGATCTATCTTAGGACCGTTTTTGTTCTTAGTATATATTAATGACCTACCTTATTATTTGCAGGATATGTGTGAAATAGTACTGTTTGCAGATGATACCTCATTAATATTTAATGTGGATAGACATGACACAAATGTTGACGAAGTAAACTCTGCTCTTTTACGCATATCCAAATGGTTCACTGCTAATAATTTATTATTAAATGCAAAAAAAACAAATTGTGTTGAATTTATCCTTCCAAATGTAAAAAAGGTGAAAAGGGATATTATTTTAAACGGGGAGGTATTATACCCTGTGGATTCTACTGTTTTTCTTGGTTTGACACTAGATGAGAAGCTACAATGGGGGGCCCATGTTGCCACCACCGCTGCTAAGCTTAGTTCAGCTGCATATGCAGTTCGAAGAATAAGGCATCTCACCGATGAAGACACGGCTAGATTGGTTTATTTTAGCTACTTTCATAGCATTATGTCCTATGGAATTCTGCTATGGGGCAGGGCTGCAGATATAGAAACTATATTTATATTACAGAAAAGAGCCATACGCTCTATATATAATTTACGTGCTAGGGACTCACTAAGAGATCTCTTTAAGAATACTGGTATCCTCACTGTACCATCACAGTATATATTTAATAATATTTTATATGTACACAAAAACGCAGACTTACACACAAGAGTAGGAGATAGACACCGTTATGGCACAAGGAACCGAAATAAAATTGAAATGCCATTTTACCGGTTAGCTAAAGTTAAAAATTCATTTATGGGCCAAGGTATACTTTTTTACAACAGAATTCCTCATAGTATTAAAGAGTTTAGTAGTGCTAAATTTAAAAATTATGTAAAAAACGTATTAGTTCAGAGAGCCTATTACAGCATTAAGGAATTTATGGAAGATAAAAACCCATGGAGGGTTGTCGCGTAAAAACCACAGGACAGTTCTTTGGCATATTATGATATATACGTACAGTTACTTACATATTTTGTAAAATTAAATTGTAATACTGAAATGATTTAAAAGAGCAACTATGGAGTTTCTTGCCGATTCTTCTCCATAGATACTGCTTTCCGAATCGGTGGTAAATGTTAAAAATATGTATTGACGTTTCAAAAGTAGTCCCTTAATTTTACGGAACCCTCGTCACGAGTCCGACTTGCACTTGACCAATTTTCGTTCATGGCGCCAAAATCTGCCGGGAAAACACTGTTTTTATATTTTCATATTCAACATTTTCATTATTTTTTATTTATACTTCTCAAATCAAAATATCTATGAGAATTACCATTTTTTTATAATTTTCATTTTTACTAGGTATTAGGTACAATAAAAATATTTTTTTTTTATCAAAATAGCTCTCATTAAAAGTCATATACATATACATCGACATCTAGCGAAAGAATAACGTACTAAAATCAACCATTCTAGTTTATTTTTGACAGAGTGAGCATTTGAGCAATAATAGTTTATAATAATGCCGCTAGATGGCAGTTTTAACGGAAACTTAAATTTAATTGTATGTTTAATTATTTAAATACTGAATTACATATTAATATGCAGCAATTATTTTTATTTTTTGTTTTAAATAAAAATAATAAAATATGTAAAAATGAATAATGAACAAATTTTGTCTTGTTTGTCTTTGCTTGGTCATAAAAAAATTGAAGCAATTTTCGTGGGTACCTATCCAACTAAAAAAATAAACTTAGTTGACTTTATTAAAATACCTAGCCAATGGGTAAGCTTTTGTGTACAAAAGTTTAAATAAAAAAAAGTGTATTTATTAAAATTATAATAATCAAGACAGTTAATTACAGCATTATTTTTATTATACTTGCAGTAGTGAATTATTTAAGTAGGTATCTATTTAGTTGATAATCTGTGCTATAGGTTCAAAAAATCAGACTCCTCTTTTTGTGTATTCACTATTCAGGTAGTTACTTAATAAAGGCAATTAATCTTGTAGCTTAAAATGAACCTACCTACCTGCTTAGTTTTAAAAATACACCAGATGTTTTAAGAGAAATTTCTTTAGGCGCGTTGAGGGTAAAAGTTCAAGGTCGCGTCATGGCAATACTGTCACGTCATGGAGTATAGCAACGATTTTGGTATCTTTGAATCTTGCCACGTATGCTCGGCACACACGTTCTTTTTTTCTATAATATACAGGAGACGGTAAGTACATTATTACTTTATTCATCCCTGTCTATTTTCCCCATTTTTCCTCGAATTTATCATACAGAATCCGTGCTCAATCAGCGCGCAACATCAGAAACTTTGAACATAATGTATCATTGTTTGTTACACACGATAGAAAAACTTTCGGGTGCCTTCGAGAACCTTCCAATCTTGATCAAGACTTAGTTATTTAATAGAAAAGGTATTTTATTGCTATCTGATAGATAATACCTATTTGTCTTAGTTCGATTAGGTAATGGTTTTTTTGAATAGAAAATCGTTAATCTATACTTACTAATATTATAAAACTGAAGAGTTTGTTTGTTTGTTTGAACGCGCTAATCTCAGGAAATACTGGTCCGATTTGAAAAATTCTTTCGGTGTTAGATTGTTTATATTTTGTCGAGGAAGGCTATAGGCTATATTATATCATCATGCTAAGACCAACAGGAACGGAGCAATGCGGGTAAAACAACGGAGCACAGCTAGTTTTACATAAATCAATCAAAGCAAATACCTATCATGAGGCGACTCAATAAATGAAATTGGCTCGGCATGTCAACATGGAAGTACCAAAGAGGCAATTAATATTCAAAATGGACACTCGAATTTTCCACTTTTCATCGTATTCACAGGAATGAATTATGAGATTGGTTTTTTGACACGCTCTTAATAGTGATTTTTATATTTTTTGATGATTTTTACAAGGTCTATAAATCTTTATGACGAAAATATCATCTGATGTCCCAACTCCCAGCTATATAGAAGTAAAAATTAATAAATATTCCAGGTAAGTGCATACACATATTTCTATTATCGGATATCTGATTATACAAAGTATAAAATATGGACTTATTAATAAAATTACCACCTCTTAAGAGATTCTAATAGTCTGGTTACCTTTTATATTTTAGTTTCTGTGATCTGTGTTTTATATACAGAAACGAAGATTGCCTTGAATAAAGCTTATAATAATTAATTTTACACGGATCCCTTACCTAAAAATATATCAAAGGCTTTATAACATTGACATATATATCGTATTGTACCCATTAGGGGAGCCTCCAAAGGGCCGGTCTATTGTTTTCATAATATATTGTGTCATTGTTAAAAACTCATGTTTTGTTATCATGTTTGTGTTAAAAATAATTATTATTTCCTTTCTGCGTATGGTCTTTTTTACCCTTTTTTCGGAATTGGGTATGGACTTATTTAACTTCTGTTTTTTTTTCTTTATATAAACATAGACGTAAGCACGTAAGTAATATTATAATGTAGATTAAAGAGGCGTATTATTATAATAATTTCATTGCATTATTAGGAAGACGGATTTAGATATATAAATATAGGATAAATAGGATATAATTGTCCTATACAAAAAGTTCTAAGAGTATCTAGTAACTTTTAAGTAAATTGTGCCTTTACTGTGCGCACACAGGTGTTTTCATTTAGGTATGAACATTTTAAGAAGTACCTATGTAATATTCAATTTTGAAAGTTTTAATAGACCTTTTCATTGCGACAGTATAATAATCAAGCTGTTCATTAAATAATTGTGTATTCAAACTTTGTGAGACTTGTAAAGTTACTAAAATCTTAAAGTAAACATCAATTACGAAGGTACAATTCGTTCTCAGTCGGATAAACTTTGATAATAATGTATAGAAAGAACGGGAAAACTTTATTTATAGCCTAAAGGATTTGTAAGTGTCCTCGAAAAGGGTTGACGTAGAAATATTGACCTGCTACTTGATAAATCGTGACAAATTATACCATCTGATAAGAGTTTTATAGGCTTCCAGACAATGAAAAAGGGTTGGCTTTAATATACTTTAAATTGTATTAATAGATATATTTTATTGACTAAGGTTATTTGTAGAAATAAACGACAAACAAAAATGGTGTTTCCAAACATGATTTTTAATGATTTGAACTGAATATGGCCAGTAAGCGGATCCAATGGATATAATATATGAGAATGGCCGCCATTTTCCTCGGGCGAGCCACGTCCATATAGACCCGAGTTGCTTCGCGCAACAATTTCTTCGCGAGGCTGTTCGCTATGTGTGGATCTACCTTAATAGTCTATACTCTATAGACATACGTTGGGTTACTTACTCGTATAATAGCAAAATGTAAGTACCTACAACTTTTTCATAATTTTGTTTATTTACGAATCATAGATTTATTTTTCATTAAAATATGCTAAGAGGTTTAAGAGCGACAACAATGTTGTTTGAAGACGGCTTATATTATTTTTTTCTTTTCTTAGTATTTTTGAACAGGGCTTATATTATTTAAAGGCCAGCTTACTATTTTTCTAAACAGTACATTTTCTTAGTATAAATTGCCTTATTTACTTATCATTTGCGCTAATTATTTGCTTGCTAGGTACATTTTAATATAAGTAGATTCTAGGGTTGTTAGATGACCTTCTAAGAAAAACAATTCACATTTTGCACTTATTATAATATACAGGGTGGAATTATGTACTAGGCCCTGGAGGGAAAGTACCCTTAGGCTTTATAATATTTTACTCAAAAGAAACATTATTTTAGGTTTAAAAGCAAACTGCATTCAAAATTTTCTTTAAAATTTCCTCACACATTGCTTGCCACACTGGAATCGAAGATTAAAATTACACCTGATGAAATCTCTCAAACAATCTTGATTTAAATTAGAGATTATATTCCACAAAATTCCACCAATTCTTCGTTTATTACATTTAAATTAAATAATAACTATTGTATTTATTACATGTTCATATGTATATAATAACTATTGTATGTATCATTTCAAAATATGAGCGTTATCAATCACGCAACAAGTGGAGTTTTATACACTCGTATACAATTTTACTGATAAACTCTGTTTATATAACAGTTATGAAACATCCTGTTTAATTTCCCTTTTTAAATAAAGAATACGTACAAAAAAATAATTTTCAGTTTTTGTTGATACTAAAAATGGGCATTAAAAAATGTAGGATAAAAATAGGCCAATATTTTGTTTGACTATAGTATTTTTGGCTTATCTAAACAAACGTGTTTGCAATATGAAATCAGCATATTATAGTTTAAACATACGCATATAATTTATATAAATGCTTAAAGCCCACAGACAGCTAGGTAGCCTTTAAAATTAATGGTATACTTCAAAACAAACATCTTACAAGGGCTCTTAGAAATTAACGTAATCCTACCAAATCCTGTTGTAATGTGTTTCATTATGTCGACTGGGCTTATCCTGAGCACTTGTAACAATTCGCATTAT
>CAJQZM010039463.1:31761-49646 GCA_907164665.1 Colias nastes
TTTTCTTGCGGTTTCTCTGTATGGTTTGTTTAGTATTATTTTCTATAATATTTTCTTGTATGTTATGAATGTCAGCGCACATTGCCCTGTCATTATCTGCAATTTTTTAAACTCGTTTTCTGTTTAAAAAATTACATGATTTACTAAACATCCAGCGTGAATTTGTACACACACTATTACCAAGATGCAAAGATCTTTGTAGAAGAATCGTCGCCTTACTCCATGACGTGACGGTATTGCCATGACGCGATCTTGAAATTTTACTCTAAACGCGCCTAAAGATGTTTCACTTATATTAATATTAATATTACGCAAATTAAATCATTTCGATCTTCGACGAAGCCTTCTTCCATTACACTGAAATTAAAACTAAACTAAACACTCATAAATAAAGAATAAATAAATGTGAATATGTAAAATTATATATTATTCTTAACTGTATGAGCAATATTTTTATTACAATTTTCTTTTATTTTACGTTTAATAACAGTTTTGAATAAAGAAATAATCCATTGAAAAGTTACATTTGGGGTTGCATTTTTTAGAGGACGCAATTTTATTTTTTTGATGTGTAGGGGGGGTTAGTGTGAAGCTAGCACCAAGTTTGTGGGGTCGCCACCCTTGTCCCACGGCCGCCATCTTGAAAACAGCGGTTGAAATGGTTTTTACAATATATCTCTTAAACTATTTATCTGATAAAAAAATTTGTTAACATTATTTGTTGCAAATTAAATTCTCTACAACTTTGGTTCAGTAACTTTTTGTCGTAGAACTATAAATAAAAAAGTTATAAGCGAAAATGTTCAGAAATTAGAGCTATTTATATTTTTCAATAAAACTTTTTTTTTATCATTTTACGAAGAAATAATATCAAACCATTTTTGTAGATTGTTTTTCGAGGAACAACTATTATATACAACATATTTTCATTAAGTAAATAGTTAAGGTTTTGAGTACTATTTTTCAGTACTCTTAACTATACAGTTACATATATTATGTTTGTACTAATAATAATTTGTCATCAGTAATTGTTTTTTTTTGTTATTATAATATTTTTAATAATTAATTTTGCAATATTATTAATAATTAATTATTATGACTCTTTTCAACACCATCCAGGAGGTAGAGTCTGGAAGCGCGTTTTTTTTCCGTCGAAAAGCACGGCTGAAATGTTCTGCAGTGTGCTTGAATTGTTCTGGAGTCTGGTAAAAGAGCCAATAGCCAATATATTATATATAGTTAGTACTGAAAAATAGTACTCACTTCAGAGCGCTGTAAAACCTTAGCTATTGACGTAATGAAAAAATGTTGTATATAATAGTTGTTCCTCGAAAAACAATCTACAAAAATGGTCTGACATTATTTCTTCGTAAAATGATATAAAAAAAGTTTTATTGTCAAATATAAATAGCTCTAATTTCTGAACATTTTCGCTTATAACTTTTTTATTTATAGTTCTACGTCAAAAAGTTACTGGACCAAAGTTGTAGAGAATTTAATTTGCAACAAATAATGTTAAATTTTTTTTATCAGATAAATAGTTTAAGAGATATATCGTAAAAACCATTTCAACCGCTATTTTCAAGGTGGCGGCCGTGGGACAAGGGTGGCGACCCCACAAACTTGGTGATAGCTTCACACTGACCCCCCTTACACATCAAAAAAATAAAATTGCGTCCTCTTAAAAATGCAAGGTTAGGCCTAAAAAATGTAACATTTCAATGGACTAAAATCATGCAATCGAAGTACAATAATCTGCCCTAGCGATACTAGCGCGAGTGAGTGTGATGTCAGAGGCGCATCGTATCCACAGATGTTTCGTGCTAAAATATGTAAACTTCTAATCTATATCTCAGTCATTTATTGATGGATTTCAAAATTTTTTTCGGCCACTGATTAGTTTTGATCTATATTTTAACACTATTATGGTGAATATAATATTTTCTATTTTTATAAACTTTTCCATTTTTCCATACTTACAAAATTAATGTCATTGAAAAAAAAATTAAATACAGATAAATTCAGTATTCTCTGATTTTTTCCTTTGTACACACACTATTACCTAGTTGATTACAAAATTTGAACTTTCTAGGTCATCTGGAAGTGGATTAGGTTTTGTATATATATCTATGAGTCAGTCAGTCTTAAAAATTGCGATTTTTGGATATTAATATCTACGCAACTGTTTAATCTGTATTTATGAAATTTAAGGTTCTTGTTTATCTTGGGGTCCTCTTGATATGTACCAAATTTGGTTTGTTTAAGTTAAATAGTTTTCGAGTTATAAGGGGGTGAAAAGTGGCTCCAAATGGTTCGTGTAAAAATACACACGGCTGCTGCTCGCCAGTTCTCTTCGCTTGAACTCGGCTTGACACGCTGCCGCGTGTCTAGATTAAAATAGATTAAAATTGATGTTGTTAGGTTTCTTATAAAATAAATGTTGAAAACATATCATTATTGTAAAATTAAAAAAATGAGACCATAAGGCTTTATAATATGCGCACGTTACAATATGTAGTATGTAGTATACTTACATATATAGTATCTCCAAACTTATGTTTAGAGCATCAGATCTTAATTAATTTCAACTCAATCACTCCATCTCAATTTAAAAACAAATTTTCAATCACAACTTATCCTCTCAAAAGCCCAGTGCAATAAATCCGAAACAGCTTTCAACCGGGTACCTCAGCTTTAAACTTTGTTAAAGAAAAACAAAGCAAGGGCCAGATGGATGTCGGCCATTTACAACGACTGTTAGATTAAAAGAAATCTCTTCAAGTTGCCCGCTTATTTAACTTGCCCGTTTTATACTTGAATGGAGATCCTCCGTTGTTAATGAATTACTCTTTCTGTATTGACTTTATGCTTTGTAAATTTCAATTTTGGATTGCAAATTTTAATTTTCTTTTTGGTAGATTGCAAGAATAGATTACGATCTATTTATATGGCACGATATTGATATGGAAATGTATAAAAATATGTCAAAAGAAAGTTAACTTGAATTTGTTGATCGACCATTCGCTCTATTAGCGCGGTGTGTACAATTATGTTTCTTTCAAAAACAACTGAGCCGTTCGCAATGATTCTTCTTTTATAACCAACTAGCTTACCACCCGCGGCTTCGCCCGCTTTGTCTAAATCCTAATAAATTATATACTAAAAACTTCCTCTTGAATCACTCTATTTATTAAAAAAAAACCGCATCAAAATCCGTTGCGTAGTTTTAAAGATTTAAGCATACAAAGGGACATAGGGACAGAGAAAGCGACTTTGTTTTATACTATGCAATGTAGTCATTCATTGGTTTAGTTTATTTATATCATAAAGACATTTCTATTAAAAAAATAGTTATAATATTACATAAGAAAATGTAACATAAAGTCTGTATTTATATAAATTCTCGTATTTAAACGTTGATTACGAATTTCACGAGAATTGTCCCAAGCGATATTGCCTCTTGTGAAACTGTAAAGGTGATATTCGATTAAATCCCTTCACGGGCGACAAACAAGAAATTACAATTTAATTGAAACAACGTCCCGATTCAATTAAAGTACACGAGATTTGTAATTTCATTTATTACATTATTGTTATTGTCTTTTTAATTAAAAAACTTGATTTTAAATTATAGGTGTAGCGTTGATTAACGTCGTTTGAGTTTAATTAACGATAATAAACTCAAAACTCAAACTCAAACTCAAAAATTTATTTATTCAATTAGACTTCTTATATGTATAAGCACTTTTGAAAAGTTATTACATATTTTAACATTTACCACCGATTCGGAAAGCAGTATCTACGGAGAAGAACCAGCAAGAAACTCCATAGTTGCTCTTTTAAATCATGTCAGTTTTACATAGTAATCCATACTAATATTATAAATGCGAAAGTAACTCTGTCTGTCTGTTACTCAATCACGCCTTAACTACTGAACCAATTTTCATGAAATTTGGTATGGAGATATTTTGATACCCGAGAAAGGACATAGGCTACTTTTTATCCCGGGAAAATGACGCATTCCCGGAAATCCCACGGGAACGGGAACTATGCGGGTTTTTCTTTGCGCTGCGCAACTGCGCGGGCGAAGCCGCGGGCGGAAAGCTAGTATAAGATAAATGATATTAAAGAAATGATGACACTTTATATTTATTTGTTAAATAAAAGAAACCATATTGTATTGAAAAAATAAAAACCTACAACACATTTTTTAACTCAAAAGAAATGAGAAGCATTGAAGTATAATCATATTATGTAATAAGTGTCTTTTTATAGCTAACCGTCGGATATCTTGATTTTTACACTGATAGATAATTCAGATTCTAATAAAATAAAACTTAAGCTATAAAATAAATAAAGATGGACGCGAGTGAAGCAACATATTTATATTATTTTTAAGTTATTCATTTAGAAAAAACAAATAAATAAAAACATGATACGTTTTTAAAACAATAATTATAAGTATTTGAAATAACATTATTCTAGATAGGAAAGGATCCCTTGCAATAAAGCAGGCATTTCTAATATGCCTGGCAATAAACTGCACTCTCCCGTCATATTTTTAAAATAGACTTTGTTAAATATAGAAGCGTCAATATTTATTATTTCATTTTCTAGTCATTTTTACTTTCAGATTTTACATAAACGAGATAGTGAAACTTTTAAAAATATGTCCTTAAACACATTATAATATAAATAAAAAAATTGTTATCTAAAGTAGTTAACGAGTAGATATTTGTAATGTTTTGATTCAGAATAGTACATTTAAACGTATTAATTAATTATACATGCTACGTTTTTCATTTATAAATTATACATGTGTCGTTTTCCAAAGTATAAAAAACTGAACATTATACGTAACAATCAAATAATCAACAACAAAAAATCGCTTATTTCAAATATAAAACGAGTATCGCTCTAGGGCAGACAGGTTATAAACTGTTCAAAAATATTTCGTCCCTTTTACAAATCCCAAGCTGATCTAATCAAAATAAAAAGGTATTTTTCATGGGATTAATGTGTTCGTCCGGGGCCCTTTGAATATTATACTGATCCTCAATTTAAAGATAGGTGACTCGTGCGAAAAATTTGTTACCGAGGCTTTTATAGAAAGTTTTTTGTTTACCACACAATAGTTCATATTTTATGGAATAAGAACATTTTCTTGGAAGATTCATGAACAAATCTCAGTCTTAAGGTTGGTAAAGGTGAACTTAATAATATGTTTCCTCGTTTTTGAAACCAAATATATGTTAATTATTGTTGGATACTGATTACTGAATAATTTTACAACAGTTTCTTAAAAAAAGAACCTTACACTTTTAAACTTATTCATATCACGCTTATAATAATGTCCTTCCAGCTATTTGCATTATCTGTAAATGAAAACTACAAAGTTGTACTAGGTATTATTTACTTTATTATTTAATTCATCTTTAAAAAAATTGCACCGTCTATTCCTTCCTAACACTACATTCCCATAGTCACCTGAATACTTCCTTGTATAAAACGTAATTAATCAAAAAGTTTTACATTCGATCCCCTCATAGCCTGGTGTCTGGAATGTTGCATTCGGATTAGAATTTAGGGGAAAATGCTTTGAAAATTGCTCATTTTCAACGGGACTTGTCAAAAATCGCGCCAAAAGTTGGAGCTAATGGGTGTTTGTTTGCGGTTAGATAACAAGTTAATTTGTCATATTCTGGCGAGAAGTTGTAAATACTTTTGTGGAGGATTATGGTAAGGGAAGGTTTTGTATACAATTTCGGGATGTGTTTTAAGTTTTAACATTATTACTGATAACCCTGAAAAGAAAGTTCTTTTTGTACTGTAATGCAATCGTGTTTGTTCAGCCAAAATCTCTAACATTAATTTATTCAATTTAAACTTCTTTCCTAAATATCAATTAATAATTTAATACCAATACTATGACAGGCCGTATTATGACCTTTTATTTCCAAACAGTTTACGTCGTGAATTCAACTGACTGGCAAATTCATATAACACCAAAAAAAAAAACTACTTAAAAACCGTGTAGTTACGTCTTTAAAACCATATCTACCCACACATGTTTCTCAACAAACTTCCTAACACTGAAGATTATCACACAATCCACAGTTTAGATTCAGAAACAAAACACTTAATATTCCGTTCACTCCTCAGGTGAACTTCTAAGTCACTGGCAAGACGCCAAACGGTATGGCTCAGTGTTGTCAGTGAAATTTTATCAGGAACTAGCTGTGCTCCGCGGTTTCACCCGCATTGCTCCGTTCCTGTTGGTCTTAGCGTGATTGTATACCTAGCCTATAGCCTTCCTCGATAAATGGGCTATCTAACACCCAAAGATTTTATCAAGTCGGACGTAGTCCCTTAGATAAGCGCGTTCAAACAAACAAACAAACTCTTCAACTTTATAATATTAGTATAGATTAAATGTGACGTCATTAGCAAGATTGTTGACGCTGTGGATTGTGGTGATACTTTAGGGTACTATAGATACCTACTAATTTTATAAAGCTGAAGAGTTTGTTTGTTTGAATGCGCTAATCTCGGGAACTTTTGCTCCGATTTGAAAAATTCTTTCAGTGTTAGATAGCCTATTTATCGAGGAAGGCTATAGACGCTTTGTATCATCTCGCTAAGGCCAACAGGAGCGGAGCAATGCGGGTGAAACCGCGAGGCACAGCTGGTGTGTTATAAACTACGCGTTTAAGCGTAATGTTTATTAATTTCCTAAAGAAAGTATTAATAATCAATTCTCTACCTTCCCTTAACAGGAACTTTAGTCAAAGTTACATACGATATTAAACTAAACACTGAAATAAAAATAAAAAACAAAATTCACAATCATTACGTATAAATTATTGTAAAAAGCAAATGAGTTTCAGCGACTAAACGGAAAAGTAATAAGGGAATATTTGAAACGAACAGTTCTAAAACACAATTATTAGTTCCAGTAAATTCGCGCCATGTGCGGCCAATGTGCGAACTGAGCAATATTGTTCATAATAAACTAATCGTTGGATAAAATATTTATGTTATTTCTTTGTTATTAGCTATCTTGTTGTTTTATTCTATACATTTGAGTAGAGAATTTCCCATTTCTCATAAGCTCTAGTTTCACTATTTTATACATTTCATTTTTATGATAATTTACTAGATGCTAAACTTTCGGATAACATAATTACGTTAACATATGTACCTATGGAATACATTTTCTAAATAAGAATGATTTACTTAAAATAATTATTGTTATATACGTACAATATATTACCTTGAAATCTTTGCAGAAAAGAAAATAATTTCCTCCAAAAAAAAATATTATCCTTTAATGTTATGAAAGTAACCAACTCCATTTTTATCCGTTCAATTTTGGTTATAAACATTATTTCTCTATTAAGTAGGTGTTAAACTGAATCTAAAGATAACTACTTGATCTCAGCTCAACAATGCTAACTGTTGCTTTTAATATTAATTTATAGGAATAGCCAAGAAACAGTGAATTAAACACGTTCATGAGTGGAGTAAGTTTTGAAATAAAGTAGTTTACTGTGTGTGTATGTGTATACTTAATTCGAATTAGGTATGCACTATTTTGGATAAAGCTTTATTAGCACAAATACTCTATAGCACAGATAATAAAATAATATTATAGTAGCCTATGGAGTTTCTTGCCGGTTCTTCTTCATAGATACTGCTTTCCGAATCGGTGGTAAATGTTAAAAATATTACGATTCAAAAGTGCTTCTAGAAGAATTCTAATTCTCAAAATAAATGTTTTGTTGTTTAAGTTTGAGTTTAGACAGATTTTTAACAAACTTAATAGTTTTCCTTTTCAAGGATTTTCCTTTCCAAGTTGTCACCTAGATCACCTTGCAAAAACTGGTATTCTAAGTTCATCTTAACACCATTATTCATTCGATAACCTCGAAATAAACTGATATTCAAAACAACTCAAATGCGATAAAGTTGTATAAATCCTTAGTGTGGGCGTATCGAATATTGTCTCTTGGGTGTTGGGTTTGAGTCTGTCAGTGGAAGCTTTGTATTGACGTATATCCCTCACTTTAAAAGGTTTTAAATCCCTTTTAGTTTTATAAATATATGTATGCTCTATGATTTGAAATTGTTTTGATGTTGTTTAAGTTCAATAATTTACTTGTTTTTTGTCGTGTATTTGGTCGCAAGGAGAATACAGTAATTTTCTAATTGCACAGATACATAATATAAGTGTAGTATTTTTCCAAGTTCAGAGATATAAGAAATCCTTGCAACAATAAGTTTACTTCTAAATAATCACTTGAGTAGGTATAATATGTCCGTATTTATGCAAAATGGAACCACTCGACAAAATTGCTTTTTTTGGTTTCTTGAAGAATACTCATTTAAAAGTGGTCTAAATTCTTATACAAACAAGAACCACATGATTTTTACCTTGGAAACAAGGTATACTAAAAGCAGAAAGGAACCACCAGCAACAACGAATAATACATATGAAGCAAAACCGAACCACAGCACCACGGGACTGCTTTGTTCAAACAAATAAACGATATTACTATCATGTCATTTTATACAAAACAGATCCGCACATACTTGGTACCATTATACATTACACATATTTCTATTAATAACAATTATTTTTAATACACAAAATGGAACCAGGTTTCTGTGGTATGGTTATGCGTAAAATAAATTCATAATTTAATTGTAATTTTTTATTGGAAAATAAAACCACAAGCATTCGGTTCTATCATGCATAAATAAATATTGTAAAACATCCTGAAACCCATCATCGCTATACGGTACCAAATGCCTTGACTTGTGCACAATGCAGAATGCTTCTCATCTTTAAACAACGTATTTCATTAAGTCTTAAATAGCTCAAAGTGCAAAACTCCAATTTTTAAAGTAAAACGTCGAACATCTGTCAATATAGGTGACATTCAGCGAAGTATTTCGAATACGTGACGGCCGTTTTTTTTCTCCGCGAAGTAAGTTCTATTGTTTTTGTTAATTACCTTTAAAATTAAATGTGAAAATGTTTAGTAATAAATAAACAAGGAAGCAATTGGTAAAAAAAGCATTGGAGACGAACACCGAAGATAATAATGAAGATACAACGGGTAAGTAGTTTTATTTAATGCATTTAAGTACTTATTGAATCTATGAGATGCAGGTATGTACGCTTTATCCACTTTTGATTCATTCCCGATTGTGGAGTGATTTTAAAAAGATAGTTCATTAATTAGTAAGTACAAGAGGAATCCTGTGTGGATTTACGTAGCTATTTTAACGACACTGTTGTTGTTCACGACGCGAAGGCGAGTCGAATTATTAAGAGTCATTTTGTTACGATTCATCTGTCATTGTGAGATGAAACTACTAAACCCTGTTTTAAAAACAACTGTCGATGATCTAGGTACCTACCTACTATTTTGGTAAAATACGTTTAGATTCAGATTCAGTACAGTACATTCAGCGCATATAATTATTATTTGTTTGATTTTAAAAGTCGCGCTGCCACTGTTTTGACCGGAACAAGGCCCTAGCCCGCGAAATTGAAAATTTTAACAAGTTTATTTAATTTTTTGCTAGGTTTGGTCACTGTTGCGTGTGATTTTTAGGGTTCCGTACCCAAAAGGTAAAACGAGACCCTATTACTAAGACTCCGCTGTCCGTCTGTCTGTCTGTCCCTCTGTCTCATGAACTGTGATAGTTAGACAGTCGAAATTTTCATAGATGATGTATTTCTGATGCCGCTGTAACAACAAATAATAAAAAAAATAGAATAAAATAAATATTTAAGAGGCTCCCATACAATAAACCGTGATTTTTTTGCCGTTTTTATAGATAATGGTACGCAACTCTTCGTTGCGCGAGTCCGACTCGCACTTAGCCAGTTTTTTGTACATGGCGCATGTACCTACAACATACTTAGTCGTCTAGTAGGGACACGGCTTTATAAGAACTAATAATATTTTGCTGTCGCCATATATCTACGTATAAAAGCCACGCGGCTTTATTGTTTTGATTTAAAGCTTTTTTCTTTTTATTACAGAAGATAACGAAGAACCTTATACGTCGATGCCTCTGGAGAAGCTTTCTTCACCTTCAAGCGATATTCAGGCCATATTACATCTCATTCCACAATATGCACAGAGTTTTTATAACAATCTTATTAGTGATGATGCAATAGAAGACCACATAGATGGACTAGACACGGTGGATTTCGAAATCCAATTTGATGATAACGTCGAATAAACGTCCTCTATATGTATTATTTTATATATCTTTTTAATGAAAGCTTTATTACGATATTATAAATACATAGTTTCATTTATATCATTAAATCCCTGGGTTGTGGTTCTTTTTTGTATAAGAGAAAACCTATCAATTGATAAATGTTAAAAGGAACCACATGCACATTTTCTTAATTATCTAGAAAGTTTAAGAGTATTCAGAGCAAATTTATATACACATACTTAAATAAGTAATTTATCAATGAATTTAAATAAAATAAATATTAATTTTACTTCATCTAACAGAGCTGCAAATGTTTTTGTAAATCCTTTGATATCTCAGAAGTGCGTGTTTGCTGGGTGGTTCCTTTTTGCTTAAATACGGACATATATGGTATAGTTTCGGTTTACTATAAAAATCACACTGGTTATTCTTTCTGGATTTTCCATAAGCACTTCTATCTTTGTACGTTTACAAATTAGATTATATTTATTTATTTAGACACAATGTAAACAATTGAATCACACAAATTAATACACACAGTATATTATTTTAACCTAGGTACTTCTAAAATCATAAAAGAACAGTCTCCATGTTCCTCTGTATATTCTTCTATTCTATATGCAACACTACGAAAAGCGCTAAAAACTACTAAACTTCGCCGCATGACAATTACAATTTTCCATTACCCAACAAAGGGTACCATAATTCACCAACTATAGCACTTCCAGATCCTCAGGGGTCCACAGATAGTCGTATCTAAAGTTTGACAGTTAGAATCACCGTAACGCAGGTCCTCCTCTGGGAAGGGAAAAACTCGGGAAGACTTGACGGGAAATGCAATCCTTTTACTTTATAAAACGATTGTTTGTTTGATTGAAGTCTGTTATGGGATTTGGTTACTTCAAGTGGTTATCGATTGCATGGGTGTTCAAAATTGGAAACGCAATATAATACATAGTAAAACAATGTCGCTTTCTCTGTACTATATCCCTATTTATGCTTAAATCTTTAAAGCTACGCAACGGATTTTGATGTGTTTTTTTAATAGAAAGATTGATTCAAGAGTATCTAAGGTTTTAGTGTTGTATAATCTGTTAAGATTGATATAACGCAGGTGAAGCCGGGTATGAAGGCTAGCATTAAAATATTTAGTTTATGGTAAGGCGTGCAAAAAATAAATTATTTGTGTGTTTATATTTTATAAGTGCACTTCTTTGATGTTACAACTTCATCTTTATTGACATACATTCTAAGAAATAAATATGTTTCAAGTCTAATTAATTGAGACAGGCGGCTTATGTTACAATAAAGACGTCAATACAATCAAATTACAAACCCACATAAGCATTTATTTAAGCTTGAAGAAACACAGTGAATCGAAATTTATTTTCCTAATCGCTCCCCAACAATACCAAAAGGGTTAGAGAAAAAATATATATTTTCCGTACAGTACAAAGCACTTTCGCTCCGGGCTAAACGCGTCAATCACCGACGGGCCGGTAATTGGTGTTTTTACCCTACGATTATACGTCAGATGTTGCCGACGGAAATGATATTAATTCGGGTAAAAGAACAAATGGTGGCATACAATGTTATTGTGATTTCTCCTTTCCGTTTTTATGTTAAAACACTTTATGGATTAATGCCTGAAATTAATCGTGGGATAATATTGATTGATTGTGATGTGATATATTTTTAATATTATTAAGGGATTATTGTGTAAGTACATGTTTTGTGATATCTTATTATAATTTATACTTTTTATAATCACATTAGATAATTAGTGACCTATAGAAATGTTGGAAAATTTTGTGATTAAAATCCTGTTTTCTTAATAAACTAAAGATGTAGGTAAGTTATTTAGGTAACTACAGTAAATTAATAGATCTTGATGGAAATATACAAATTACTTTTTTCGATTATACGAATCTCTAGAAACCCATTTATATAACATATTATATTACACCCCTTAAAGATCTATCAACGCAACATTACAATCTCACTTATAAACAGAAGCTTTTCGTAATGAAATATTGGTATATGTATGTAATGCTAAGCCACCGCTGATAGTCTAGTACATAATATTTTGATATTAGCTGCGGAGTACACAATATCAAAATCCTATTAAAGAGGCTTATAGGCTGAGTTCAGCCTATGTCAGCGAGTACGGAATTATTCTGAGCATTGTTTTTGTGAGTAATATTTTTAGCGATATAACTGAATTATTGCTCCATTTTATAGATAAGATTACTTGCGATTTTGTTATTTCTTTATTAATCATAAGATTAATTAGGTTTTCACAAGTATACAGTAGCTTATCTAAATGAAAGAGTCTTCGACAGAAAATTGCTCGCTTCGAAGTCAAGTCGTCAAAAAAATAGCTGTTTTGTAGCAATTTCTTAGCCGCTTAAAATGACTACCCAATAGTATATCTTTGCTAAGGAATAAACATGCATAATGTACTATAACGATATATGCAGTTACGATGCATTATATAAGAGGTCCAGAGGTCAATCCCCAGTGGAGACTAACAAAAAACTTCTATCAGAACACACAAGGCTGATCACCTAATTGCCCGTGAAGACATTTGACCGGTGAAACATAATATGTGAGTAATGCTTCTGTTACTTTAAAGGGAGCAACTACGAAAAAGCTTTTTTAATAACATGAATTGCTTAAAATTAAAAAGACTTTTTCTTTTTAAACTTACTAACTTCTTCATTCTACAGTGAAGTGAAGTGAGAAAAGAAATGATTTTGTGTACAATTGGCAGTCAATAACAATAAGTCATTTCTTCCAGGCAACTCATTTTTTTAACAATACTTAGAAGAATAGTAAAGATGTAACACAAAATGATTTACCAATAAACACATTAAGTATATAGGAACTAAAAATTAATTACTCTTTTTTGAGCTTTTTACATGTATTTTTATACATAAATAAGAAATAGACAGTATTTTGAAAACAGTTCGTAGTTTTGCCTCAAGCGTTGGGGAAATACTGATTTGATTTCTCTTGGAGGGTAACTCCATGGTTACTAAATGGCAACTACCCTATTGATATTGAAGATAACTGGTACATAAAAATATGTTTCTGTGTTTGATAATAAAATGTGTATATTTTGTTATTTTCTTTTTTTTGTAATATTTGGAAAAGTTGAACTGATTTTTATTGGGTTCAGGAATAGTCAATCTAGATAATAAATATTTAAGGATGTAGGTAATCGATATATTCTTCCATAGAAATGGAAGGTTTTACCACAGTATTACAATATTATTATTGTAATACTGTGGTATTACATTAAGTCGCAGGCTAATAATATAATGTAATTTCCATTTGCAACAATGTAATTTATAATTCAATTAAAATATGTATTAAGAAAAAACAAGAAAATTTATTGCTCAATAGCTATGTCCACACTGTGCCTTTTTTCGTTCATCAAGGGCATGCGTCACAGCGCAGTCAACAGCGCACACAACGCATGCCCTTGACGCATGCGTTTTTGACAGTTGAAAGCACAGCGCGCGCTGCGAAAGACGTTTCCCGCGTCTGGTGGATTTCTGTGCCACAAAGCGTTCAACAACAAGATGAATTGTTTGGACACCTTGAATAAATATGAAAGAGACATTAAATTGTCTCCAGTAGCTAAGAACCTAAGTGTTATAGCTAATTTTATTTCACTAGGTATTGCTTCACGTAACTTGGTGGACTGTTTTGTAATTATTGGTGTAACCAATTTCAAAAGTCTATCGAAATTTTTTTCAGACATACTTGTAAAATTTTTAAAAAGAATATCTTTATCTTCTCGTAGTTCTCTCATAATCACATTACTTCGATTATTGTAATAGCCTCGTATCCAAAACTTTCGCTTGGTTCTTTTTTTCTGGAATTTCTTATGACCAAGTAAGCAGCACATATTCCACTAAGTAAAATGTTGTCGTCGCACATGTTTCCACAAGCTGACAAACTACGAATGAACTAAATGACTATATTGGCGTTGCGTTCGTTAACGCATTCAATATTGAATTCAATATTGAAAGCGACAAACGAAAGTTGAATAGAAAGATGAAGACGAAAGTTGAAGATGAAAGTGCATAGTGTGGACATAGCTATTTAACTTTTGTCAATATAGCTTTGACAGTTAATATTAATAAATAATATAACATATCTTTGAGTGTTACGAAATCCCTACTAATATTATAAATGCGAAAGTAACTCTGCCTGTCTGTCTGTTACGCTTTCCCGCTTAAACCTCTCAACCGATTTTGATGAAATTTGGCACAGACAATCTTTAGACCCTGAGAAAGAACATAGGCTACCTTTTATTGCGAAATATGTACCATGGGCGAAGCCGGGGCGGACCGCTTGTTAATAATAAAAGCATTATTAATATCTCAGAATAATACCGTTACCTTTTCAATCCAGCATTCACGAGTTGTCCTTGCTATAGATTTTCATTTCGTTCGGATTTAATTTCTAAAAATCCCTCAACTTAGGCTTTGTGGCTTCGCTTTGGGCTGGCTGATATTCACATACTTTTAACGTTACACAGGTATATTGAACCTTATCTTATCTTTTATAGATAGATTTAAATAAAAGGTTTTCGATATGTGCTTTAAAAAAGCTTCAACCAAATATTTTCATGAAAATAAATAAGATATTATTAATATTGTTTTTAAGTGTATGTGAGATGGATTGTAAGTACGTTTCATGTATTTAATGGACATTATTAATAACATGTTTTGTGTACAAACATTTATGTATTCAAAATGATATTACGTACCCTTTCTTTTTAAAGTGAAACTTTTATTACATCGTCTCAAACTTTTTGGTCTGTGTAGCGCATGTCGCGTGACGGTCGAACCGTACGATAATTATCGTACAAATACGATAATTTTGTGCCTAAGTTTCACTTTTACCGTGGTTTCATAAAACCACACAACATTTTTTTTAAGTGCTCACTTATTTAATCAATTAATTATTGTTTTATTTCAAATGTCTTGTATTTGATTCAAATCTGACAAACAGTACCTACCTAAAATTATTCCCACATACATAATTAAAAGGTACTTAAATTATGATTTGCTTAACAATAACTTAATAATCAACTCAATTGAAGAAGAATATAAGATAGAACTTAGACTAGCTCAAAACAGAACGCTAATATACAAAAGCCCACAGAGCTTTTCTATATACCTATACCTACGAATGGAGGCTTAGACCCTGTGCTTAGACCTCTCTAACTTGTAATTGAAAGTAAGATTCTGTTCGCAAGTTATTTTGAGGGATTACCCTCAGGCTTTAGTACCTACTAGTATTTTGTAATACTGTACATGTAAATAATTGGATGTTTAGGTGTTTGTAAATGGGGTGTGTATTTGTTTAAGTAGTTTTAAAGGATGAGATGGTGAAACGATTTTGATGATTTTATTACATAACGATAGATTAGATTTTAAAGTTCGTATAAGTGACTTTTAGGTGGGAAGTTATAAGTCATAGGATGAAATAAGGAAAAGTTAATAGTGAATTGTTGCTGTTTATTAAAGCTGCGCTGTATATTATGGTAATGAATACAAAACCTTATAAACAATTAGAAATTATAATACCTTCTTCAAAGCACCAATATACGCAAAGTTAATATATACAGTATTATAATCAAGTTGTTAAACTATAATTAAATTAATACTCAATTTAACTTTATTGTTGTGTTACACATACGCTCCAGATTAGACAGCGAATAACAGTTTATACAGAGTGTTCAAAAACCACTTCATAGGATACGGAAATTCCAATACAATTAGAATTAACTTCACTACAGACTCAAATACCTTATTAGCGGAGCTGCCACATAGTAGCTATAGTAACGTTCTATGAGGTTTCCGTGTAACAAACGAAATCTCAATATAGTATAATTAATTCAGATCAAATAAGGAATTGGGTGCTTCTATCAAAACTGAACGTGTTGGCCGACTAGTTGCCCGATTTGTTGGCCGACTTGTGGGAGGAACAATTCCGAATTTAGTCAACAAATACCTATTTGCTGGAGCTTTGGAAGTTTGTCATTTCGTGTACATGACGGAAGGTTTGCTTCACTTTGTACTATTGTTTGGCGGTGTTATTAATGGTTTGTAAGTTTTCTCCTCAACATAATGTATAAAGTATGAGTTATAGTAAAGTTATATGGGTTAGTTGAACTTGAAAATAGGAAGAACACTCTGTATTAAGTGCAGATAAATTTTATTTAAATAACATAGGTAAATAAAAATAAATGCAATAAACAGTAAAACTAGTAATAAAATAGTTTCACAACAAACAGGTAACATTTCGAAGGTGCACACCACGATATAAGCATTGTACGTATGAGATAAAATCTATTACTAACTTAATTTAAATTCCAAACCTATGCTTAGAACTTCTAATAAAAATCAACATTCTTGAATTTGAAAAAAAAAATGAATTCAGAAAAAATGTTGAACAAGGGGCGATGTGAGTGGAAAATAAGATCTATACTTAAATTATTTTTCAAATTTCATTTCAATTTCCTAAATAACCATTATAAAAGCAACCAAAACACAGCTCGTTGCACGTCTCACAAACCAAACTTAACAATAATGTATTTATCATAAATTCGTTAGTTGAAGAAAAATTTAAACTAATATTAGTAGGTACTTATACTACATTCGCACCAAGCGGAACCCACCAGGGTGTCGGCGGGTGGGGGGGTGAAGGAACGCAGCGAGAGCGCTATTAATTATATTACACGGCTGTGACAGCGGCAACTTTCCGCGAGTTTATTAACTCCCTGTACTTCCACTGAACGATCAATGTACACCCTGTATATGGATTATAAGATGTGGCCAGGTTAACATTTCTTTATGGTTTTTTGAATCCTTATCTATACTAATATTATAAAGCTGAAGAGTTTGTTTGTTTGAACGCGCTAATCTCAGGAACTACTAGTCCGATTTGAAAAATTCTTTACTATCTCTCTTCTTCTTCGTCTTCTTCTTGCTATCTAACAAGATAGCCCATTTATCGAGGAAGGCTATATATCATCACGCTAAGACCAACAGGAGCGGAGCAATGCGGGTGAAACCGCGGGGAACAGCTAGTATTATTATAAAGATGTGACAATTTATCGTGGGTTTATAACTCGTGGGTTTATAACTGTACCTTCCAGTGAACGATCAATGTGAACATCCTGTATATAGATTATAAGATGTGGTCAGGTTAACATTTCTGTATGGTTTTTAGAATCATTTCAATATAAACGCAAAAGTTTTAATAATATTTACGAAAAAATAACTGATCGGATCTGTATGAAATTTGGTACAGAGGTTATAAGTAAGGTATAAGGTAGTACGTACAGAGATATTTATCAGTTTGTATTAGTATATCCTACTAATATTATAAAAGCGGAATTTTGTATGTTTGTTTGTTTGTTACTCCTTTACGAAAAAACTGATGAACCAATTTTCATGAAATTTGCCATGCGAAGCTGCGGGCGAAAAGCTGTAGTACGCTATAATATATTTTCACCCATCAAGAGTTCTAGCTATAAATGTTTATATTTTCCTTGTATTTTATTAGAAAAAACATAACATCTTTATTATTTATGTATGGAAAACATTATTGTTCGTATC
>CAJQZM010039463.1:50510-86336 GCA_907164665.1 Colias nastes
GCCCAATGCGGGTGAAACCGCGGAGCACAGCTAGTTACCAATACACCGTTTAAAAGTAAACAATTCCAAGAGAATCTGTATCAATCTTTCCCCACCTTACATCAATACGGGCTTTAATTAAAAACTTCCAGCTTTTGTATTTAATGGAAACTTCGGTTAATTCAGCCCTTCAAATAGCCTTTGTAGCCATTTCTCGAGTTTCGTATACATTACTTAACGGTTGGAATTTCTTAGAAATTTTTCATTGAACACTCTAACTCAGTTTGAGTTTAATGAGATATTTAATGCCGATATTGTTTAATTACGTGAACTGGGGTCAGAATAACGAAGTATTTTTGGGCACTGCTTTTGTGTAGGGCTTTGGGAAGCTATTTTAAAAATATTGTACGTAATTGAGATGATTTCAAATTATGAACTTAACTAGGTAGGTACCTTATATTTACTTAATTAAATTAAATAAACAAACACATAAAATGAAGCGAAATAAAACAAACCTTTCACAATAACAGTCACTTTATTTTATTAATATAATATACATCAACATCGTATTCATACTGATATTTCCAAATCTGCTCCCACAAATTAGTGACAATTCTTTCTATGTTTTGACGTACCAAAACCGCATCTATGAAGTATAAATCCATACTCCATACTTATAATATTATAAATGCGAAAGTAACTCTGTCTGTCTGTTTCTCAATCACGCCTAAACTACTGAACCAATTTGCATGAAATTTGGTATGGAGATATTTTGATACCCGAGAAAGGATATAGGCTACTTTTTATTGCAAAATATGTACCACGGGCGAAGCCGGGGCGGACCGCTAGTTGATAAATAAATGAGTTTGAAAAGTCATCATTAAAACCACTTTAAACACACTTTTGCAATCATCATACCAATCACAATAGACAAAGACAAAGACAAACTGAAACTAAAGTACACTCCAAACTGACTCGGTTAGCACGTACAAAAGGCCAGTACTGTGATACTCGTTACAACAGCCTACTAAGTGATTTCCATTCCACCTTCGCTACGTGGATGTAGCAATACTGGACGAGACAATAATATTTTAATACATTTAATTGATAGGAAATAACATTTAAGTTTTTTATAGGCATGCTATAAAATAATCCTTTCTTTATTTACCTACAATCCGTATGATACAAAGATTTTTTATTTTAATAGAACTTCAATATTGTAAAATATAATTAAATATTATCATACGATATGGATTGCATTTCCATAAACAAAAAATACTTACTTCACCATATGAAGCCTTCCCATGTATGGTGATCGTTCAAAAAATAGTACCTACAATCTATCTTAAAGATTTTCAAATCCAACCAGCCACCTGAAATAAACCACCATCCTTACAATTTTTCACGTCACATGTCATATGGCTTCTTTTACCTTTACAACACTTCGATTTTCTTACCATTACAAACTTTCACGTCATACATTACAAGTTGTTTTTCGACTGACGCTTCCAGCAATCTAGCTCCCTTACCTTTGTCTCACCATTCACGCTCAATCGAGGGTTACGCTACAGCACCCTCCCTGACTCAGCAGATCCTATTGCCTATTTACAGCCAGCGTATTGTGATCCACGATCATATATCACGGACACTTTTCATTTGAACGTATTGATTTCTTCTTGGCTTTGGCACGTTTTAAGGTGAAAAACGGTAGTTGTTTTGGTTGTATTTTAAAAAGAGGCTTATTAAAGATAAATAGGTCTTGTCTTTTGATCTTTTGGTTATTACACAGGCTTAATTATTTAAGGATAACTTTTGATAGATATTATGATTCAAGGGGGGGGGGGGGAATATTCAAAATGATGGACCACGCCCTCAATTATTTAGACATTTGAATAGGCCACAAGTTTAGACATCATTATATTATGTGAATCTATAGCACATGTATGTTTGTGGATGTGACTTACTCAATACAAAATACACATAAGATGATAAGTATATAGGATGTTATTGAATTTAGAAAACTGGTAGTAGCTTCATCTGTTCTCACTCTAAACCAATAAAGAGAGTCAAGTCGTGTTTGCGCGCATTTCTGTGATTTACTTTTAACCATATCTTCTGAATTGATTAATCTTTTTCAAGATATGTAACCATGTTCATCCAGGGGTATGTTAATTCATTTTTACCTGTACGATTATCAAGCCATCCAATTTTATCATTCCCAATTCACTCGCTTGTCCTTAATTCGGGTTAAATTAAAACGTATTCACTTAATTTAACCGGTCTCGGATGTAAACCGAATTATTTTTACGCAAAATACGCTTTTACGTTTCAGTAATTCGTTAAGGGTTTTTTGATGTGATAAGGTGTATGATGAATGTTGGTCATTCTGAGTGTTTCACCGTTTGTTTTCGTGGAATTAATGTGTGTGATAGGGAGAGGTAAGCTTTTGATCAATTTATATACGATAAATGTATTTTAAATTTTCAACTTTTAGTAAAAACTTTGGGAGTTCCTTTCTCATCTGTCTTATCAGATTGGCGCAAACATCAATATTCAATTGAAAAATCGTATTAATAAAAAATGATAATTTTAAATGCTGTTTTACATTGTAAATAAAAAAATATGAATACATAAATGAGCTTTATAGGCTCAAATAACTTTATCTCTAAATGCTACATAGATCACATCCTGCTTTGTGTTCTAAACTCCGTTATAAAGTATTTAAAATATAGGAAATGTTCATTCAACACCTACAATAAAACTACCTACGCAATAGTACATTACAACTGAAACTAACAACAAGTAACATAATACGTACAAAATATTCCCCTCGGATACCTACGTCCATTTACCTGATCTTTCGTGATTCCTCAGAGAGTATATTTCAGCCAAAAAAACCTCTAACGGGACTCATAAAAGCCTACATCCAATTTAGACAAGGGGTGAATACAGATATGCTTAAATTAGGTCTCCCTTCTTTTAAGGTATCGTTAGGCTAATTTTCTCGAAAATTCTACCGTCTGATTGCTAATATAATATGCTTATGGAATTATAATTACTCTTTGAGGCTGGTTGGGAATAAGTTTAAATATAGCATTCTTCTTTGTAATCAAAGCTTGTTTTTTATAACAATAAATATTGTTAAGTCTGTGTACGTAGGACGTAGAATTTAGCTCCGTTTACGAATTTTCTTCATTTGAAGATGAAAATGTGTTTGTCAAAATAAATATCTAATTTATTCGTTTGTTTATCTTTTCTTTTTATTGCTCTTGGTTAAAAACCCGTGTCACCTTGTGTATGCCCTATTTTAATAAATAAATATTACGGTCCATACAAAATAAAAACCTATGAATTATAACTTCACGTCAACATTACAACGTATTTAATATGTATAATAATTACATTACCTACTGCAATTTAAAATGTCTAATAGAGCTGACATAAAATTGTAACAAAAATTTAATAACAAAACTTGAATGAAACAGCTCTCCTAGATTTTATGAACAGGTAAAAATATTAAAATGATATTCAAGAATGAAAATTATATTCTTAATATCGGCTAAGAATCCAGGTCCGAGTAAAGGCTCGTACAGATAGCTTCATTAAGCGTTCTCTCTCGATAGCACATTATGTACAGGGCCTTACTTTTGCGATTTCATATACAATGGGGCCTTAATTTTTTAGTATTTTCCTTTTTTTTAGTATTTTCCTAAATGTTGAAAATTTGCTTAAGATAATAATTATGGCCGTTTGTAATACTTCAAGAATCGTTTACTCATTTATTTATAAATTTATAAAATATTACAAAAATAAGATATTTAATAGTTGTCATGATAACAAAAAAAAGATAAAAATAATTAAACCTTTCAATCAAAGAGTCTGATAGTTCTGTAGAATGTTGTCAAAAATGATACCTCTACTTTCGTTATAATGTGTTTTTAATGTAACAAAGAATTTAAAATCCCTGTCTCGTCGCCAATGAAGCGTTAATAGAAAGACAGGCTTGAACGACACATTGACATCTTTTAAAAGCAAAATATTATATTTCTTTACTTTTTAATCTTTGGATCACAGTTAGCATTGAATTTTTATCCTGTTAGTCTGTAGAGGTCTGTCTGTTAGTCTGTATATTTATATAATAAAAATGAATCGCCAATTAATGTGTTGGTAAGCGTAAAACTCGAGAACGGCTGAACCGATTTCGTTGATTCTTTTTTTTTTAATATTCCTTGAAGTAAGAGGATGGGTTTTATGGAGAGAAAACGTAAACATACGGCGAAGCCGGGGCGGACCGCTATTTTATATTATGGACGAATTCTGCTAATGTTTATTTTCAGTGAGTGATTGGAAACACCAAAAATAATACTTGTAGCATATTTATTAATTTTCTTCGTTCCATTTCAATATGTAAGGTCATTTAAATCAAACTAAGTATTTTTATAAATTAATCTGAGTCTATTAACAAGATCGTGATCTGTTATGTGTATTCAATTATAAATAAATAAATACGTATTTGAATAGGTAAACTATAACGGTGATAACATAATAGGAATGAATGTATGTATAGGTCAGATTAAAATTTATTTACAAGTTCCTTACGATTATTTTTTTTTTGTATGGCCTCCAACCACCTAAATACGTCCCTGTAAAATCTGATTATTACAAGTATAATACTGCTATTGAATCTCACTACTGAATATCGGAGAACCAATAAAGGCCATGCAAATGAGATGAGGTGATAATCGTTTAGGAATACGGCTTTTATAAGGTTTAAAATATTTAAATGGTATGCTTTATCTTGTGGGTAAAGGATGTTTTAATTTTATACATTACACGCTATAGTTACAATTAAGACATACTGGTAAAATATTTGAAATACATTTGTATTGTAGTCTGTAGTTTCTTTGGTTGTCAACGACTTATATTGGAACTAGCTTTCCGCCCGCGGCTTCGCCCGCGTTTTCAAAGAAAAACCCGTTCCCGTAGGATTTCCGGGATAAAACCTATCCTATGTCCTTTCTCGGGTATCAAAATATCTCTATACCAAATTTCATGCAAATTGGTTCAGTAGTTAAGGCGTGATTGAGTAACAGACAGACAGACAGAGTTACTTTCGCATTTATAATATTAGTATGGATTTGTTTTGGGTTTGTTATTTCAGACCTTTCGACTGGATGAACCGATTTTGATGATTCTTTTTTTTATTTGAATGCTTCAGGATTGTCCCTTAAATTTTGTCCAGTTCACGATTTAAAGACGGTTTTGTTTTTTTTTAATAATTGTTTTTTTAACGCTGTTAACAGTTTGAACTATTAATTATGAAATTCTAAGTACGTTAAATTATAAAATCAGACATTTTAATTATTATCCATTGCATTCCGAGTATCACTAAACATCTGTTTCCAAGATGTAATCAAGGGAAAAGTGTTTTGATCAAAGAACATAATGATTAATTAAATTTAAACAATTATTTGGCTTGTTTCGGAATATTGACGTGCGTAGGCTTTTACGGGCTTAACTCGCGTCCCACGTCCCACTCCTCGCCTACATTTAAAACTTTTGTTATTACCAAAATAAGTAAAGATCATTGTGTCCCTGAAGATGAAGAAAATGTTAACTGCTTAAACATTTATAAATCAAATACACAGCGAAAGCTATGTTAGGAGTCTGCGGTCTGGGTTCTTCTCCATAGATGCTGCTTTCCGAATCGGTGGTACCTAAATGTTCAAAATGTTATGAAGATTCAAAAGTGCTTTTATAAGTCTAATTGAATAAATAAATGTTTGAGTTTGAGTTTCTATTTTGTGTAATTTATCGTTTTAGAGACGAACGACCGAATTTAAAAATAAAAATTATTTTATTTTATTGAGTAACTAATATTCATTTATCTACATGCCTATAAGAAACATACGTTAATAAATATACCTTCTACGATTCTTAATTACTATAATAATATCACTACTGAAAAGCCAATAAATTTATAAATATATATTATTCATAATTTATCGACTGACCGGTTGGCTTGGTTGGTACCTACTTGGTATTGGCCCTGCCTTCCAAGCCAGAGGTCGTGGGTTCTATTTCCACCCGGGGCAAATATTTGTGTGATGAACATAGATGTTTGCTCTGTGTCTGGGTGTTAATTATCTATATAAGTATTTATTTAATAATTATTAATATATGTATGTTTATAAGCCATCTGGTTTCCATAACACAAGCTTGGGATCAGATTGTGCCGTGTGTGAAAATTGTCCTGAAATATTTATTTATTATTATTTATTTTATTTCCTTCATCTCATAATATATTCCCGCTAAAACCCTTAAATCATACATAAATCTGAAACTACGCATCCCCAAGGAATCTAAACAATGGCCGTTATTATATCTAGCTTTATTTAAACCATAATAACTTGGACAATATTAAAAACTAGCTGTTCCCCGCGGTTTCACCCGCATTGCTCCGCTCCTGTTGGTCTTAGCGTGATGTTATATAGCCTATACCTATAGCCTTCCTCGATAAATGGGCTATCTAACACAGAAAGAATTTTTCAAATCGGCCCAGTAGTTCCTGAGATTAGCGCGTTCAAACAAACAAACTCTTCAGCTTTATAATATTAGTATTATAGATAAGATTTGTAATGGAAATCGAATGGCATTGTCAGATAATTTACATACAGATGACATGGGGATTCATAATTATATTCTAGCCTAGGGCGAAGGGATTCTCTTTTTGCATTTTGATTGAAACCCATATGGGACCTTATTTACTGAACTTTAAAAGAGAATTTGGTAAGTGATTAATAATACAATAAGGTGAATTTAATTAGTTAAAATTAAGTACGTTATTAAATCTCTACTTATATTTTAAATGCGAAAGTAACTCTGTCTGTCTGTCTGTCCCTGCTTCACGCTGAAACTAATAGTTCGAGAACCTGATAATGGACAAAGGTTAGATTATATCTCGGACAACCTACAGGAATGGGAACTATGCGGATTTTCCTTTTAATACGCTGGATAATTTTACCATTCAGTCAGTTTAGTTCAGTTAATAACCTATAATTATTTCATATTAAATAATATAAAAAATTTTAGCCTTTAATATTAAAACTATGTTAATAACATAGTTTATTATAGTATTAGTTAGATAATATCTACGATTCAAAAATGCTTCTAGAAGAAGTCTTATTGAATAAATAAATGTTTGAGTTTGAGTTTATAGGATATAGGTAATTAGCTTAAGTACTACTTAAGGGCTTGGTCTAGTAGTGCAAACAAATGCATCCTGTCATCCTATATGTAAATAATACAAATGTACTAAGGGAAAGTTGCTCCACTTAATTTTTAAAAATTTAATCATTCGTATGCATAATTTAATATTCGTAATAAGTACCTAAAATGACAATTTGAAACAATTTTCGTGAAAATCACACCGGGTGATTCTTTTTATCAGTACACAAAATTTGCGAATACGTTCTATTGATATCTTCAACTTCATGTTTATATAACTGATCAACTTTTACAAAGAAATTTGGACGAAATATAAAAAAAAAATAAGCTTTCCATACAAAATGCATAACTCTATACATTTTTTTCGACCTAAGTTTCTTAGTGAAAGTTGTTCAGTTTCACTAATAAAACGGTTAAACAAATTTTGTATATAATAAAAAAAATGTAATGTTTGTGTAAAAAATTATAAATTAGAAAAATACGCAAATGAAAACAAAAGATATTTATTTCTGACTAGCTTCCGCCCGCGACTCCGTCCGCGCGGATGTCGGTCTTCGCGTGGATGGTTTATTTCTCCATTTTGAACTGGGAAGACGTTTCTCACTAAATTAATATTAGACGATCATGATTCACTCCAGTCCAAACAGCAAATAAGCAGACTTCTGCTTCTGCAACGTTTAGTTGTCCCTGAATTTGGAAAAAAATAGTCATGATTCTTATCTATGACAAAAGTGTTATTTTTTTGCATTGTATTTCAAATATTAAATTTTTTATTTTTAACCGCATCTTCCGCATTCATGTCTTTTGCCGGAATTAGACATTTAACTTCTACTAGTCCCATTTTCCCTTCTTGATATGGGAGTGTATAAAGTAAATTTTTTAGATATTTCTTGTTATACTTTTAAAAAGTTATTATTGTCATTTTGCTCATTAGGTAAAGTAATTTCTATATCAGTTTTAAGTGTTTTGATACCTGCAATAATAACGTCATAATCGCCTGCACATACTTATCGATTACACCCTGTATACAATCCACCATCCACATTCATAATGTTTTCCTGTCCTCCTCTCCTTTACGCTGTTCACCGATACATTTTAAATGAGTAAATCTGCTACCACTGAAGGATGTTTCATTGTGATCAGCAAATTTTCACCACTGTTGTCGATTATTTGTTTTTCATTTTTAATCAGCAATTGGGAATCATCAGTTTTGTTTTTTGCAGATTGGTGATGTACCCTAACAATACTTCGAAAAGGGAAAGCATCAACGAATTATCGTTTTCGTCCTCTTTTTTTATTCTTCGCATCTCTGTTACTTGTGTTTGTTTAGTTCTCAACACCCATTGAATTTTCTATGTTATTGTGATCTTCCATTACATCTGAGTTTTGATGATGTGATGATAATCCATTCGTTTTAATATTGGTACTTAGAGTTGGTGGACTAAACTAGAAATGGTAGACTAAATTTGTCAGCGCGTCTGTAAGATCAGAATATAAAACCAACATCCTATTTTTAAGTTACAAAATTAATAATCAAACAACATGCCGCTACGTTCAAAATGACTAGAAGAAAAAATTAAAACACCTCGACATATTTGGAATTTTTGAGTAAACAAATCATTTTCCCCGTATGTCCCAAGTTCAAGTTCTCAATACAAGTTTATATTATATTTCGTATTTCTCAAACGAAAAATAAACATTTTTGGAACTTCAAAAAAAATTATATTATAAGAAAATTTATGAGCTTACTTTAGTTTTAAAGAAATATACATCCCTTTACTGACACCCCGTAAAATAACGAAATTGTTGCCAATCACCTTTGTAATCTATTTGGTTTCATTAACTTTATGTTCGAAGATAATTTTTTTTCTAGTAGTTACACGCATATTTTTTTCGTTTATTTTCCATATCGAAATCAAATGTTTAAAAATACGAATATTTGCACAAAACTAAGATAAAAATAATCAATTAACAAAAATATTAAATTTAATGAAGTAGAGCAACTTTCACTTCGGTATGAAGGAAAATCGAGCGTAGAGCACACGTCAGAACGCTCCGGCCCAAGGAGCGCGACTGAAGAAATTCGCTAGGATTTTTCCTAATTATTTTAAATATTTTTTTAATATTTAAAGAATTATCAAAATTAAAAAAAAAAAATTTAAAGGATTAATACTCATTGGTCTTCAACCAACTCGAATAAATTAATGGAAAAAATAACTTTTAGCAGTATTTCTCAATAGTTTTTTGTAAGGCAAAAAATGGGAAATTTAATGAATTTATAACGTTCTAATTAGGAAAATCATAAGTTTTTCGGCAATTGTATTCAGCAGATTTGAATTACGACTATATAAGGATATTTATGCGCTGATCAAATTGTGTAAATTGTAATCGGTTGCAACGTAGTGAGTGCACAAACTTAGCTCGAAATGTCTTTGGGGGAAAGAGACTTATCTTGAAGGCCTGATTAAGGTAACATAAAGTAACTTTATAAATGTGAAAAAATTCACGCGCATTGCGTATATAACACTAATTGATAAACAAGAAAAAAAAATTCAGGTTATCATTTCATTAGCCGGGAAAAAATTGTCAAATAACTTGTTGAAAACGCAATTTTGCTAGACTGCAGCCTTAATGTTATTCGAAAATTCGTGTAAATAATATGCTGATTATTTAGCCTAATAAACTGTAGTAAATTTCTAAGTATTTCTCAGAAATTCTTGTTTCTAAAATACAAGTTCTAAGAAATTTGCTACATTTCGTAGCTAGGTGAAATTAAAATTTGGTTGGTAAAAATTCCAACATCATAAATTATATTAAGTATTCACGCAATCAATTTGTAGAAGCAATTTCTTAATTACAATTTTCTGATACTTATTTCTAGCACAGAGTAAATAAAACACATCCAATGTTAATTAAAGTCCATTTAATCGAACGGAAAGCGAACAGAAAAAGTTGCTGATTACACGTATTCATTATGACAAAGTTATCTAAAAGAATCTCATTAGACCGCCGAAGTTCAACTATCGCGCAACTAGCCTTTGATACGGCCGCATTTGTGGATGAGTTTTACTTTGCGAAATTTGGTGTAAGACATGTTTTTATCGCGATTTATTAGACGAAGAGAATTTAAAACAACATAAATATTAAATAGTGAACATTATACCTACCTAATATTATGTGTGTGTAACTATGTTTATTACAGTAAATTTGGCTTAAAATAAAGTTCTTCCATTTACCATCTAAAGGGAGACTAAAACAGACTCTGTCCTTGAGAAATTCAAAACAATGGAACTGATTATAATACGTTAAATGGACGTTCTTATGATATTAATTATTACATGAAAAGTCAGTGGAAGCTTTTGAGCTTTTTTAGTTCCGTATTGGAATGCATCACTAGCATACGCATAGACCTTACACTTCCTATTAAATTTACGGGGTTAAACCTACCTGATAGTTCTAATATTGTATAAGTAGTATAACAATTAGTCTAAGTATAAGTATAGCAAGCTTATACTACCAATATCGAGTGTCATCGCTAACTTCTAAATCTTAGACCAAACATTAAACAAGATCAAAGCTCTTTCGCGACGTCATTAAATGAACACACAAGACTACACAGTTCTTTTCTCCTTTACATAAGAGCTATATTACCGTGGCATACATACATACATACACGTAAACTATAGTGTACTATAAATTTTAATATATGACAGCGGCTTTTGTTGACGTGAAAAATTGAAGAATAAATTTCTGCTTCGCGTTGATAAGAAAAAGGGTAAGCGTACCTTTAGGGACGCACTGGTTTAGAAATACAGTATGATTTTACCTGTATAAAGGTATATGTACTCCAATAGTTTTAATGAAAATTTAATGATCGTAGAAGAATTGTGATGACAGTACCGTAATGATATGCTCATTACGGTACGGTGGTTCAGTAGTTACATTTATGAACATCATTATGGAATCCATGGTCCAAGTTTGTTCAAATCGACTATATTGTAATGAGATTTACAGAAATAGTGCCCCATTTATTAAGATACTAGCTGTGCTCCGCGGTTTTACCCGCAGTGCTCCACTCCTGTTGGTCTTAGCGTGATGATATATAGCCTTCCTCGATAAATGGGCTATCTAACACCGAAATAATTTTTCAAATCGGACCAGTAGTTCCCGAGATAAGCGCGTTCAAACAAACAAACAAACTCTGCAGCTTTATAATATTAGTATAGATTTATCAAAATGATCTCTCACTTCCCATTTCCGTCTTCCACAAAGAAGTGACAACCTCAATGAAATAACGTAACACTAAAAACATAACGCGAGTGTTGTGACACGCAAGTAAAGCCCGGCATTCACTACACGCACCGCGAGCCGAGCCCCGAGCCGTACCAATCCGTGGACAAATCCGTCATCGCCCACACACTACACGAGCGCCGAGTTGCAGTCCAGTCGACTGTGAACTTTGGTGAGCCTTGCACGTATCTATCCTACCACGAAAAAAAGGTCTCTGGCTCTAGTAGTCGGTGCAATATTTTTAACGCAGAAAAAAAAGCGCGTGTGGGCAAAGGAATGGCTGAAACAACGAAGAAAAAAAGAACGAACGAACTAGAACTGCACATTTGTTTAACTTTTTTCAATTAAAATAATATATTTATAATAATAATGACCGATACGAGTAATTTTTATATTTGATTTTACTAATAAACCATTCTTAACACAATAAACATTTTCTGATTTAAAGAACTGAACCTTTTTACTTTTTAAATACTTACTAGAGACGTTACTCTAAAAATCGAAATCTGTTATCTAGAATCCACCATAAATAAATAAATGCGTTGTGATTTATGAATTCTTTTAATCCATACTAATATTATAAATGCGAAAGTAACTCTGTCTGTCTGACTGTTACTCAATCACGCCTTAACTACTGAAGCAATTTGCATGAAATTTGGTATAGAGATATTTTTAATACCCGAGAAAGGACATAGGCTACTTTTTACCCCGGGAAATAGGATAGGTTTTATCCCGGCAATCCCACGGGAACGGGAATTATGCGGGTTTTTCTTTGACTGCGCGGGCGAAGCTGCGGGTGGAAAGCTAGTTATTTATAAAATTAATTATGTATATGGCGAATGACTGACAAGTTCACCAACAAATCCGCGCGCGCACACACACGTACGGATTTGTCCGGCGCGGCTCGGGTGCGGCGCGGCGCTCGCGTCTCCAGACGGCGAGCGCCGCGCCGAGCCGCGAGCCGCGCACAACTACACATACACACGCAGATTGGTCCGCGGACTTGTCGCCAGCTACAAATCCAGCGGATGGGTGCGCCTGTGAATGGTACCCATTAGCGCGTTTTCTTGTCACGCCTGACGTGACGTGTACGTGACGACTACGTGACGACTACGTGACGTGAATAGGAACTTGTTAGCGCTTGTTTCACGTCATTAGCAGTTGATCCCGAAAGTTGGGAGTTATGAAGAGTTTTGTCTAACGACTGCAGTTTAATGGAAGCGTTTTATTGCTTGGAAATAGGTTAGCGGATTGTTGTGGGTGTTGTGTTTTATTGTGTTGTTAGAAGCCGGGTTGAACCGGTGAAACCATAAAATTGTACATAATGTTTATATAACTGTAAGATTATATCTAAAACTAGAGTACAACAATACAATTTTCTTTTCTATATATAAGGATAAATTTAGAATGTACAGAGTTACGTAAGGTAACGTAATGTTCCAAAAATATAATATAAATTAAGTCCCATTGATTATTGAGCTGAGAGACGTTCGATTCCCGGTGGACTGAGATAAAGAGGTCACGCTCTGGGTACAAAAACTGGTCATGTAAAGAAAATCAATGAAATAATGAAACTGTTATAGAACCCACTAGAGGAAACGAGACATAACGTTTTTTTAAGGCATTTATTTTTATTTGTCACAAGGAATAACCAGTCATTTAATATCAACAACTTACAAGTACTTTCTGTAGAAAATTTAGCAACTAATAAAAAAAAATTATATGATTTTTCAATACATCAAATATGATATATCAAGACAATATTCAACATTGATTACTTTTTAAGAAACCACTTTAAAAATGAATTTTAAATAAAATTTCAATAAAAATACCCCCGCCATGATTTCAACCTCTTGTAAGTAAGTGTTTACGAAGAAATTTAATAAAAACTGTTCAGAGTATATTCACTTAAAGGATCAAAGACATAATACTTGATATTGTTCGTCTAGACGACACCACTTAACATCAGGTGGGACTGAAAAATCTAGGCATTACAGGATTGAAAATTGTTTATATGAGAGTTTTAGACCGTAGACGCTGCGCTCCAGTCAAAACAATATAATCTTTATGCTTGTTTAAGTGTACAGTTGTTTGTTTTGATATGTTTTCCTTAATTTTCAATAATTTTTTATTTGTAATGAATTTATATACCTATTAATAAGCTCTACTTTATGTAGAGATTTAGTCACTTCAGAATTTTTTTTGATTTTGTTCAAGTATGATTTTTGATTCGTTAAAGTAACGTAGCAATCTTCTTAAAAAAAACACCTGAATCTTGGTTTCTCTAGTTTAATCCGTACCAATTGTCATCATTAAACATTAGAATAGTGCACTTTAATAATATGACGACATTGCTGCAATAATGGTCAGACATGGTCTGTAAACCATACAAACTTAGATACAACCTTATAATACTGTTAAATTGAATCAAACGTAGCATGCTACAAACTTGGAATGTAAGCTTATTTTAACTGAACTGAATGCGAACGAAATTTCTATTTAGAATCAGCTGTCAGGTGTTCAACTTTGCGCTTCTTTGTGCTGTAGCCAATAGCTCTGAGTAGATGAGATAGTGGGGGAGCGTTTGTATGGGATAGTTACTAGCTTGAAAAACATATTTTGTTATTTTTGCAGCTTTTATTCATCCAGACATATCTGAAAACATTTATCATATATTCTTTAACCATTTTATACATTAAGAAACAATAAATAAAGAACTGGCCATAATCGAGTGACTGTAAAGAATAATTCGAATAAAAACCTTTGGACTATTGCGTATAACGTGTAAAACTAACGAGCCAATTTTATCAACATAATATCCACAATGTATCCTGACATAAATATTATATAATATAGATGATTTTAGTTTCCACTGCAGTCAAACAGACTTGTCTTAGTATCCTATGCATGAGCTATGCATCATATTATATGAATTAGTGGCTAGTTCGTAGATGTAACATGTAGTCGAACATTTTGTTTTTTAAATGGGTTCGAGCAGCATTGCATGCATAATTTGCAGCTAGATAAACATAACTATTTAATTCTTGAAACCTCACATTGCAAATTAGTCAAAAATATAACAAATATAACACTAATATATCGAAAAGTATATACTTTTACAACAAAATGAAGCCAGTAAGCCAGTATCTAAACGCGACTCACAGCTGCAACATAGTGATTGTTTCAGCGACCCGCCGGCAGTACCTTAATTCCCTCAGTAACTACAGTTCTAAACAAAACTTTTTCTATTGTTCGTAATATATTTTATATAAATACGTATTTTTATATTGCAAATGGGAAATCGTTACGTTTAATTAAAATGTTTTTGTAATTTTGACTTGATTAATACGATAAGTAGTACATTTTTGTGCCAAAAAGATAAAAAAAACGTATGCCCAGTAAAATAAATTGTTATCAGTACTACAAAAAGAAGCTTAAATAATATCACTTAAAGAGTATAAATTAAAATTATAATCTATTCAGCTGTTAAGATTTAAAAGACCCATGAGCACCTTATTATTAACACAGAATTATTACGCCCATACTCAACCTAATGTTTCTTTACATTCCACGTCTAGCTTTACGTCCGCAACTTCAGCCGTTTTGTCTAAATTTCTAAAACATAATAAATTATACAATTTAAACCTTACTCGAGAAAATCCGTTGCATAGTTTTTAAGATCTTAGCATACACATACAGACGTTGCTTTATACTATGTAGTGATATAGACACGAAAAGTAGTGACTTTTCGTTTCAGACCAATCTCCCAATCAATATACATAGTTCCTAACAGACAATAGAGAGATCAAGATGAAACCGGTCCAATCATCTTATTTGTCCTACAACCACAGTCGCCGAAATCACACAATTATCCGAACACCGCACATTTGCCAATTAAATTACGTCCTAAATAAATATAGATGGATCAACATTCGACAGTTTTGTTTGTTCGAGGCTTTAGTTAGGTAATTAATCAGCACTATGTTTGTTGTGGTCATTAATTTTAAAGATGTTCATTGTATAGAGGATTCAAGCATGCACTTTGACTTCTTATATTTTTACCCTCGTAAATTGTACTCACTTGACCGCCTCCTTGGTACAGTGGTTGACGCGTGGTTCTGGGTTCGATTCCCGGTGGAGACGAAGAAAAAAAAATGTCTCGGTCTGGCAGGACACAGAAAGCTGATCACCTACTTGTCCCTAAAAGAAAATCGATCAGTGAAACAGATGTATGAATAATGCATCTGCCCCTTACCCCACTAGGGGACACGGGACTTCACTTTTAAATTGTACTCAAACTCAAGAATTTATTTAATCAAAAACATCACTTTTCAGAGCGTTTTTAAATACTCAAAATATTTAGAAGGGGAGGCTACCTCTCTCTCTCTCTCTCTGCTCATTTAAAATTATTTTTCTAATATATTTTTTTTATTTCATACTACAAGGCTTTGAATAGGGAACCTCTAGATAGTAAAGCTTATGAGATAACTCTTGTACAAGGAAATGCGGATGCAGATGATTTTATTACGTAGATTTTATGACGGAAAACTGTTCAATGTAATATTACGTTAATAATTTATACAGGTTTGAAATATTTTTGGATTGTTGTTTATATTTGCTATTATATTATATACCTTGCTATTTGTATTTGTCATTGCGTACTAAGACCCCTGTAGAAACGCCATCCTGTTACAAATGACCCGTAATTTTGTGTCAGTATCTCCCGGCCTATAAGATGTTATATTAATATACCAAATACATACATTATTTATGACATTTTAGTAATGGTTCGGTCACACTACCAACGACTACGACGACAACGACCAAAATTCCCATCCAGACAAAATTCGTTCAAAATAAAATATTAAAATTTCCCGTCATACTGGTACTCGGAAGAAAAAAAATTCGAGGTCAATTAATAAAAAAATAGGTTTTTTGCGATTTTCGCCGAGACTAATCATATAATTACCTGGAACCAAAATTGTAGATCATAAAATTATCTATAAAAAACTTCTAATACATTTTTTTCTAGGAGCCACCGTTTCTACGAAAAATCTATGTTTTCATTTATTATTCGTAAAAAAAAAATTCCAATCATCAGAACAACAGGAAATTTTAATATTTTATTTTTAAGTGTGTTTTTCACAATTTTGTTAAATTGCGACTGGATGAAAATTTTGTTTGTGGTCGTCTTCGTCGTTGGTAGGGTGAACAAATCCTTAGCGAAATATCGACAATTGACAATTAAAATAAATGACAATTAGTATCGCTAGCGTATCTTAATCGTGTGTGATACCTTACGATACTGTAATATTTTATATTAGAGAATCTTAACATAAAATATTATAGTATCTTCACCGTGTGTGATGCGCATAAATGATTCATTACTACATAACAGTATGTAAAACTTCAACTATCATTTGCAATTTACTGTATTTATCATTTTTATTGATAACATAATAACCAATAACGCTGTTCCAAGAACAAAGGCGAGACGTTTTAAAAGTTCAACTACCTTCTTAACTAGTCATAATATTCAATAACAGTTTCAACAAGCCTCTAGCATGCATGCATCATAAAATTCTAATTAAATCTCTTCAGCATTAACGGTACAAAGCCAAAGGTTTGAAAGGAAGCCCTTCAAACAACGCAAGCTTCACCACAGGACCTAATAATGTCTGAAGGAACCATTTATCGTACGTACTACCGATATAATTTGCCACAACTTACAGCGAACAAACGACGTATCACCAACAAAACATGCAACGAACAAACCTCTCTATCCTTAAAGATATAAGAACGAAACTCGCATACAGACTTTAAGATTTGTATTCGAACGTCGAAAGCAATAAACCCTAGACTAGAATATAAAGGACTTTTCACATAAAATTCAATATTACACAAATGGTTTCCCCTTGTAGTGGTCTATTGGTAAATTGTATTACGTTTTTCCATATTCAAGAATTCAATTTTCTAGCTACTTTGGTTTTGTTGACGTCGTGCAAAATTTGCATAGGATCCTACTAATATTATAAATGCGAAAGTTTGTGAGGATGTGTGTGTGTTTGTTACTCTTTCACGCAAACACTACTGAACCGATTACAATGAAATTTAGCACACATATAGAGGATAACGGATTAACACATAGGATAGGTTTTATCCCGGAAATCCCACGCGGGTTTTTCTTTGAAAACGCGGGCGAAGCCGCGGGCGGAAAGTTAGTACAGTAATAAGATTAATACTTATTAACTTTTTCAATGAGTTAGTTTCTGTATTTGATTACAATTACTGATAAGGTGATTTCTTTCTTTCGACAAATAACAAAAAATGCATTTTAAGTAGATATTTATTGTATACTATTTTATCATGCCATATTATTATTACATTCTTATTAGAAAAAAGTTACTATAAGTATCATCATCACTACATAGTATAAAACAAAGTCGCTTTCTCTGTCCCTATGTCCGCTTAAATCTGCTTAAATCTTTAAAACTACGCAACGGATTTTGATGCGGTTTTTCTTAATAGATAGAGTGATTTCAGAGGAAGGTTTTAGTATATAATTTATTAGGTTTTAGATAAAGCGGGCGAAGCCGCGGGCGGTAAGCTAGTAAGAGTATAAAATAAAAACTCTATTATTTTGATAGATACCATTGAAGTATATATAGGTACGTGAAATTTCCTCTCAAGGAACCCTTTGCAAAAAGGTTTTTTAGTACCTACTGTTGTAACTCAATTGCTTCAAAGGGAGACACAAAATAATATAAATACCATTTACGTAAATATAAAAAGAAAGTCTAATACAGTTATCTTTTGTCACATTACAATCGTTTCGGTCGAAGATGGTTTGTAGAGTTTTATTTTCTGGAAGTGACGTCATATAACAGTTTTCATAATTCTACGTACCTATTATAAATATATTTAGAATAAACTTCATAGTTTAAGTTAATACTTACACTGAACGTTCTCTTTATATCCAACATGAATTTGAGTATGCATGATAACAGGGTGAATTTTTCAAGTCTGTGTATATTGAGATTTCTAGACTACGACTAGATTCGACATTAAAAAGAATCGGAAGATAATCATAGGTAACTCGGAACCGATTTTGATGATAAAAAACTATATAAATAGATTTTTAATAATCATCAATCAAAGCTAAGAATCTGCATCAACAGTTACAGAAATAATGACATCGTTCGTTGTGAAGTAATTACCTACCTGCCTAAATCATGTAGAATGTAGATCAAATCCATTTAGTTTTATTAAAAATAAAAAATAAAAAGGCGAAGTGAAGAAACATAAAAAAATGGTCCTATCTAGTATCTAAAACTCAACGGTATCCACCTTCGTAATACATTTTACCTCACGTCACAAAATGTTATTTATTTGAAGAGTGATTTTCTCTTACATCGGAGAATTATTGAAACGAAATTTCTTAATAAATAAAGGAAATAGCGTTGAATATTGGGATTCCCTCCCATTTATATTATTATAAATAAGTTTTGTAGTGTGTATCTCGATACGGGCTTACTCAGTATAAAAACGCAATAAAATATAGCCTATATTATGTTACTTCCTAATATTTAAGCTTTTTATCAGAGAACACAACGTTAAAATCGGTCCAGTTATTTTAGACAAACAACCAAAAAAACAAATAAAAAGCTATGTTTCGATGTTTCATTTGTATTTGTAACATTTCAAATATAAAATATGACATAATCCATATTTCAAGCCTAAAAAAATATAAAATGTATACTTATTTCAATAGATTATCTTTCCAAGCTTAAGCTTGTTCGGTGTTGTATTCTTATCTAGAAAAATACTCCTCATATTATGTTTGGTATCTTTCTGATTATATGCTAATTTGGGGTAAAAAAAAAACAACATTCAGAGTGACACAATGTGCTTTATTTATAGACAAGGAGCATTCTTTACAAAACTATATACAGCCTTCAAGCACTTTCTCACATTAAAACAATATTCAGAGTAGCTATTGTTGTTAATGTAAGCTTCACATAGTTTAATTACTTCATTTCACATTTATTCATTTGTACCTATCATTCATAAATCAAAACAAATGTTCATGAATCTATAGGCTATTTATTCAATCTGTCTATTCATTAACCCATACAGGAAATTGGCTTAACACATTTTAATTACCTTCAAAATCTGCGAGTTAATAAAAAGACGAAAAAAAATTGCCAACAAATACATAAAAAACGTCAATGAATTTACCAACTGTCTTATTATGGCAGTATGTCATTAAACACTATTTAACAGGAAAGAAAATTGAAATAAAATTAATTAAACAAAAAAATCCTTCCGTGTTCACAAACGTATGAAAAATTCTATAAACTACAATATCTCACTCGTATTACACCACTATCCCTGATTTTTCCAATTTTCAAATGACATGGCGATATGAAACATTAAGGGCCATTTGCATTATGCCTTTCCACGCGAGAAAATATTTAAAATAAGTAGAGTATGTTCCAAGTGGCATAATGCAAACACATTTTACATTAAACTCGATAAATCTCTCCCTAACTAAAGTGCACATGAGAAATGGCTCCTATATTAAAATGCATATCATGCGATACTTCTTACATTAAAAAATAAAAAAGGAAAAAAAAATCAACCAATTACGAAGTATTCACAAGCTGTCTATTAACTAATAAACAAACATAACTTCAAACAAAACTTTATCCTTAATTAAACCCGTTAAAACAAATGAAATAATCCCATGAAAATAACAAAAAGAATTCTTAGAAAAAAATTAAAACAAAAATGCTTCGATGACAAATAATGATGATATGATTTCGAAATTCTTTATCTAGCTAAATTTATTACCTGGTAACGAATAAAAGGAATTAAACGAACATAAATCAAGAAATTACAATAAAGAATACACAAACTAACCCTTTTTATATTTACTCACAAATCCAAATAGTAAATTACAAAATATTTAACGAATATATAAATTAATTTCATAGAAAAGGCACGTTTTTGGATTAAAGGAACTTGGTTGGACGTGGTCACGACTTATAATGTTTTCAATGACTTCAATATCAGAGGCAAATTGTACATTAAAAAAAAAATAGTAATTAATTTTATAAACAAAAAACAAAATGAAAGGCTAGCAGACAAAAATCTACGCCTTGATAGCAGGTCATTTTTTACCTAACACATAAAATTGAATGCATTTACAACCGTCTAGAAATTATATTTTGTTGACAACGTATTACTATAATTTGCCTTCGATATATTATTTGAATCTAACAGCATACACGCTTTTACAATAAGAGATTGAAACCTGTTACAGTTATTTATTTAAATTATCTCTAAATGCAATAAAATAAATTATGAAGGAAATACAATATTATGTAATTAATCACAAACATATCAAAACCATATTGAGTAATTTTTATGTAATCTTTTAGGTATTTAATCTAGGTATATGCTATTTTTTAGATGAACTTATGTGAACGATGCTAGGATGCATTTTGAAGTTGTTTTTATGTATCATTTTAATATTTTATACAACAAATAAGTGATAATTATTAACTGTAGTTTACAAAACGTGTTATAAATTTAGTAACTTTTAAAATAAAGCATTCAATTGACGGACCTTGTGTCTATTTCCTAGTATTTATTGGTTTTAATATTTATTTGCATATAAAAATTAGTTGACGTGGTTTTATACAAAAGCTTTAAAAATGTTTAACGTTGCATGAAGCTAGTTTAAGTGTTTTCTATTAAAACAAATGTTAATTTATTATTTTTTTATCTTTTATATTTTTATATAAACTACGAACATTAGGGAATTATGTAGTGAATGATATAATAATATGTTTATAAAATAATTATCTCAAAAGATTTTTATTATGTTGAGAAAATTTCATTAAAACCAAAATCGTAGGGCTTTTTACGGTAATTTTAGTTTCACGTAGATTTTCTTTGGTTTCGCCGAAAATTATATTGTTGAACTCGTATTTGAAGTACAGCCAGCACACAATATAAATCATTATTATTATATATAGATAGATAGATAGATCTATTATTATTATAGTTCCTTTTTAACTATTTTTTTTCTCTTTCATTTAAATAGGTAAAAATTTTCATACAGACAAAAATTATGAGATTTTATAGGTTTTGTCCTAAACATCTAACAAACCCTCACATAAAATTATTATATTTTATTGATTAATATATGTATTTTTAATGGGATATGATATGTTTCTAAATTTATAAAATTAAACAGTTATTTTTATAAAATCATGCTTCTCAAGATTGTATCTTGTGTTTATATTAATTTTTTAAGAATGAAATAAACAATGAAGTTATAAAAATCTTGTTTTATTTACGAACCTTTCAAGCACAAACTATTTTGAAACAAACATAAAAGTTAACCGTATACTGTAATATATAAAAATACACAAAGTTAATTATTATAATAATGCTGAAACCATAGAATATGTCTATTGTATAATATTATAATGCATAAATAATACGTGTTTAAGTACAGACAAAAAAAATGTATCTTCAAAGATAAACTTAGTATTAAGAATAAAACCTATTATTATAAGCTTTCCATTTACCAATATAGCCTAGGCACTTACGGCGAAAATATTTTGGCATTAGTAAAGATCACCCGGTTTTTGCGCACCGTACATTTACCACCCGTGACAATAAAGGATGCAATTATAAAAACGATGCTTTAATTCTAACATTTAATGGCCCGGGTTATACACATAGTAATAATAATCTAGTTTTGATGTTAATGAACGGTGATTGTTACCCATTAGAAACCTAAATTAACTATTAATTTAAAAACAAAATGTATGCGGTATGATAAAAGAAAAACAAAACGAACAATCGACAAAACGAACATCGCGATGGAAATGTATATTTTCTACTTAAAAATACAATGAAACACCCAATTGATATGAAAATGAGACCTTAATTAAAACCAAAGCGACACAAAGCGAAATTTAAAACAATCATCTTTTGCACACGAAATGTATAAGTTTCCTACCTTAACCCTACGTGATATATTAAACAGCAAAACGTGATTTATCTCTTGTTCCATACATTGTAGATAAAGCGTTGTGAATTATTGTATAGTTCTCCGAGAGAAAATTCGGATTTTACGAGTATATTAAGATGGCGTACATACAAAAAGAAACTGAACCATATTTCACTCAAACAGACGGTAAAGACCGTAATATAGCAGCGTCTTAGAATACAAAATAACCTTAACGTATAATCTTCATTTGCAGTAATACATATTATTTATAAATGTAAGGAAATTAATTACATTCACTAGCCAATCACAAACATGTAGAACATACTAGAAATTCATTCTATAGGACATTAAACTAATCAATAAAGAAAAAGGCCAATAAAAAGTAAAGAGGTATTTAGTTATATTGAGGAGAATGTCAAATCATACATTAATTTTATACGCAACATTATTTTCGGTTTAGTTTTTAAACAAAACTCAATGTGATCGACGAATTTAAATGGTGATATACCATGATCCATTATCATAGTATATTGTTTAGTTATTCACCTCATAAAAAGGAGCTCTATACAAACATAGCGTAAATCATTTCAACCGATACAACCAATCTAGAAACTACATTTACAGATGCTTCCTAATTATTCCATATCTACTATCAAACTTCAATTCTTCTTTAAAAGCATCTTCACAAAAACGAAATCACTAGACCTTCAAAATATCATTCTAGACTCAAAAAAAATCAGTTCTCCTCTAATATAATAATCGAACAAAAACACAGAAAGCAAAGCAAGACCTACAAGCTAAGAAGTACTTAAATATTGACTTATTTGTCACAGCACGAATCGAATACCACACCGTAGTTCTCACTAGACATATTTGGATGCCATTCAACCACAGGGTGTAGAAATAATACGAGAAACGGTATTACTGAAATGTATTTACATTATTTGCGGCCTGATGAAGAGAAACTATAAGTGCTTAGAATCCCCTTTAATTGAAATCAAATGGCTTGGTACAAAATTAATTCTGGTATTCCGAAGTCGGAAAGGTAATAAACCCAGATTTCCAATATAATAAGTTGAAATATTTTTCAAAATATGAATGGCTTATTTTCTATATTTCTCCTTTATGCCCGCACTTTTAGATCTATTATTATAGGAGATAAATATGGTGCAAACTCTGAATAACATATTTAATCACTATAGGAAACATCAAGCAATTGACAAACATATCATCAGACCGCAACTAAAGAGCCTATTCTAAAGGTTTCTCATCGTTCATACTACGAATAGGTAACAACACAACTAAAGGAGAGAACGTAAACATAACACGCAATGTACTTACAGTGATTAGCCAACATGTACTCGTAAACAGGTTACCACTAAGTGAGTAAGAAACTTCTAGTATAAAAGTGATAATTTTCGACCTAGCGTAGGATATGTAGGACTCACACTTGACGCAGCGCTAAAGGAATTTGAAACGTCTGTATAACCAATAAGGTTGTCTTTAGATCGTCATTCATTGGCAACAAGCAATAATTATAAAAAGCTGTCCAAAATGATGGATTTCCTTTCAGGCGATGCGAGGAAAGTATTAATCACTTCTCATAATTGATTAAATGTAAACCAGCCAATAAATATCCTTATAAAGTTCCCGAATACTTGAGGAGTAATAAAATGAAAAAAGGGTGAAAATCCTGCAGTTATACAGACATTTAAAATCGAATTACCGTATTAAAAATGCATTGCAGTTCGCTGCGTCAAGCCTGAATTATCCTAATACAATCAAACTATTGTCCAAATTACAAAATTACATCGTATTGTGACGTGAAAAGTGTAAAACATTTAGTTATCTATTTTCATTTAGCTGCCATAATATATCTTAATCTATTAGAGGACTCTCCAATTTTATCATTTAACAATTTGGTTCACAATTGCAATTTCTCTTTACCACATTATTGCCTTCATTTTATGACTGTGAAGTTAGCCTCACATAATATTCTACGTCGTAAACAAAAAATATAACCTCTTTGCACACTGCTACATCTACGACTCGCAGTAACTTCACAGCTATAAACTTGTGCCGACACGATATTAAGTTTATTGTTCTGCGTGACAGTTGAACCCTGAAGCAATTGGTAGTCGTCGAAGTTGAAGATCCATTACTTCGCTAGTAATTGAAATTGGTTAGTGAATGTCACGCTAGAAATAAACTCAATACCGTGTAGCCATTACAAAATTCCTTATCTATTACAAATTTGGTTCATGGCGTCTCAGTTTAGAGATCGTCAAAGCGTTCTGGAAATTTCTTTCATGTGTATTACCATAAGCACGTCAGAAGGGCGCACCAAATTTTGTACTGTATGAAGGTGGACGCTAGGAAGAATAAATGCAGGATCAGATAGCGTACGTTGTCTTGTCTGACAGGTCTGGTGACTAGAGGCGTGCTTCCCTTGGCCGGGAATTGGCCAGTGCGGTAGAACTCTTCGAGCATTTTGTCCTTTTCTATGAAACGATCGTAGAGCCAGTTGGTCATGCCTTCAGGGTCTGAAGGTACCTGGGGTAAACGGAAAAACTGTTATTCGATGGCTACGTTTTCATCCAAGTATTGCGAGAGAAGGTAACTTTCAATCATAACAGACAGTTTATTTAATAAGACAGTTTGTAATGACTGGTAATATAATATACTTAGTTAGACTATCAGCAGTACCGTCAATGATAAATACCTACTAAATAGCATAAAAATGTGCAACATATTATAATATCATGTAAGCCGGATAAAAGTCATCATAACTTGGACTTGGACACTTAATTATAATTTTGTTTCTTTCAAAGTCCAATAAGAACCTCACAAAAAATGACCCCTTTAACAGTTAAATTTACAGGATACTGGGATCTGCTTGTACCACGCATATATACTGTATATGCGTGGTACAAGCAAACCAGTAATTCCAAGTGAATATTTAATCTAAGAACGTCCAAGCACCATTTTCCAGAACTTACCTCCGAACTGGGATACAATCTATAGTGTATATGCGTGGTGCAAGCTCCCCTGATACCGCACACCACGTCAGTGAGGTGAAGGGGTACTCTTTCCGGGTACGCGATGGTTGATTTAAGCTCTAAAAATATCCTTGAAACTTCTACCATTTTTCCAGAACTTACCTCCGAACTAGGATACAATCTATAATGTATATGCGTTGTGCAAGCTCCCCGGATACCACACACCACGTCAGTGAGGTGAAGGGGTACTCTCTCCGGGTACGCGATGGTGACGTCCAGGATCCACTCGATGCTGTTACTCGTCTTGCTGGTCTTGATGCTGTTCTGGTTCAAGTTGTTGTCTGGAAGGAAGAATGGTTTCTTGGAGGATTATGCTGCGTGTTTTGTGGGCACGTTTACATTTTAATACATCTTTATGACTAAATCTGATGTTACAAAAATTAGTATAATGTCTATGTTATGTTTTGATTTAGAATTTGGATAAAAAGTTTATATTTCTTTAAGTTTGTATTATGGATTTTTTAAGCATTGTTTGATATAACGTGAATGTGATTTGAAATTTTAATAATGTTTGTTTTTTTTTTCTTTAGATTACCTTTCTTATCCTCGCTTTTAGACGTGCTGGGTTGTTCTCTGTGGGGCCCCACTTCTTCCATGATGACCTTCATTGCCCCCGCGCGGGGCAACGTGACATACTCGAGTTTGGGCAAATTGTTCTTGTCGGCAAATCTGTTACAAAAAATAGATATGAAAATAAATGTAAGCATAATAATGCTTTTTAATAAAAAAATTATAATAAATAATTCTATTTACTGGGTGAAACAATCAAATGAAGATAACATTGTTTGCCAGCTTAATCTTTTGATATTAAAATGAACTCAAACTATTCACTATGCCAGCTGTTGTCCAGTGAAAACTCAATCAAATCGGTTCAGTCAATTTGTAGATTAAGCGAAAATAACAGACAGTCCAACAGATTTTAAATATTTGTATTGATCTTTCTTTTACATTAAAATAAGTTCTTTCAAGTTATAACTACTTCAGTTTTATGAACCACACGTCAGAACATAATTTTATTTTTATTTCTGTATTATTAACTTTAGCATTTAAGAAATAGGTCATAACCTTACACCTTACACCCCACCCTTAAAGAAATGAGGTGACAATTTATCTTCATCTCTCATCCCATTTAAGAAATCACTTAACTAATTATTTTTGTCAATGTCAATGCAAAATCAATTTTTGATTCTATTTTGTTATTTATCTGCGTACTGTTTCGTTTTTTAATACAACTTTGAAATTAACAAATCAAAGTGCCTCACAACTAATTTTATGAATCCACGTTTAATTTAAAATCCTCATACTTTTAACAACTGAAAAACAATACCATTATCATGGACATTAATAAATAGCATTATAAAAAAATTGGCCCTCACAAAATGAAACAAAACATCTTTTGAAGTGCACTCAAAATAAATACAAGTGGGCTTACTTGCCTGCCTCGTTAGAACAAAACACGAATAATTGGCTGGGGGTGTTTTTAGTATTTATTTTTGTATCCCTATGTAAAACTTTCCATGTATTGACATTGTACTGTGAAACAATTGAAATGCTATATTTCGTGCTAGATTTCAAAAGTCCAATTCGGCGTATCGGTTAATAATATAAGGTTTATTTAAAAGAGAGCCTTATCATTCAATTTTGTACTTAGCAGTGTACTATTATGCAGTTCCTCAGTAGTATCAACGCCTTATTAAATGTGATAAGTATATTATGCAAATGCATTCTTACCCATATAAAATTCTCAGTGAAAATTTAAATTTGTCTTAGATTATTCTACAATAGATCAATTTAAATCTTACATAAAATATCTCTTTTATTTATAATGTTTTTGCCATATTCTCAAGCGTATAATAAACCAATTCTAACAAACCTTTGGCTAATTTCTCTCCTCTTATGCAAGAAACCTCCTTCAGGAAACAGCACCATAAACTGTCTTCCGAGAGGTATGTAGTATTTGTGGATGTGTGCTCGCAGTTCTTCTAAGGATGCATCTCGTCTGGCCTTGCCCTGTGAATAAGAATCTTATTGTAATTGGCGTAAAGTTCATTATTGTAACTTTTAATGGGAATAGGAAAAAGTTTATATTGTTAAAAAATTTATGTATGTCTTGGTTATTTTAATGGATTGAAGTAGGAAACAGCGTTGTTATTCGTTTGAAGCTCAAATTGAGAGAAATATTCATAATATTATACCATCTAAACACAGCCCGTCCTAAATTTTGGTAAATAAAGTGGTACGTAAACTATTCCTAAATTAATAACGAATGGTGAAATCAAATTTTGATCGATTTTCGAATTGTAAACAATGTAAATACAAAAATGTACTCCAGCACTTTAAAAATAAAATAAGTACTACAATTATTGCAAGTTTATATCATTCAAGGGCATTTTTCCTGTCAACTAAAACTTAGCACTACATCTAATATTCTCAATCTGCATCTCACATCCAACTCGATTGTCTCCAAAACAGCCATACCACACAATACAGCTTACAACAACATCAGTATTGTTACTAACTTTAACACCATACATTTGTACCCATTCCATCAGCCCATACATACTCGTCATAGAAATCTAAATAACAAGGCACATAGAAGTGCTATAATGTCATAATTAGTATGAAAACCACTGTCGCCAAAACCCACACATTTAAACCGATATCTAAACAGTTCACACAAGTAAACTATGCCTTTTATTGGACAGCTTCATTATAATGAAAACTAACGTAAATAATAAATTTCGCATTTTAATATGTACCCTAACTCACGACTTTACGGTTTATTTTAGTATAACATCCCTAGGTACGTAAGATGTTTTGTTTCCTTTTGCTTAGAAACTTCAAATACGAAAAAGTTCGGCTATTCGACAACAGAGGGCGTTAATTTTTGATAGATATAACTTTGAACCTCAACGCATAGAAATAAGGTTGAAATTTCATTAATGTTCATTCAACGCTTTAGTGATGTAAGACATCATCAGCCTTGTTATCGAGAGTTAAGTGATAGTTAACAAATAAGAAATATATAGTTGTTGATTTTAATACAGTGGTAGGTTCATCTCGTGAGCCCATGGCAGACTGTAGATATAGGTATAAGAAATAAAAATATGTTATGTACTTAAATATTTATTTATCTATATATATATATATACAAATAATAAAACAGTGTCTGTACATTGTATAATATATTTAAAAAAATGGAGGGGGTTTAGAAACTGAGAGTATAAATTTGAAAATCTCGAACACCTGATGCAGAACCGCGCCAGATCACCAAAACTATAAGAGTTATAACAATTGTGCCATAACAAAAATCGTTCCACATGATAGCATTTCCTGCTGAAAGTATAAATTTAAAGATCTGAAATGTACTGCGAGCCATTTTACACTATAACATAGGAAAGACAACAGAGACTCACAAACTTTCGCATTTATAATATTAGTAGTATGTCCCGAATATATATACAACAAAAAATTCAAAATCAATTAGAAAATGAGAGTAAGAGAGAGAGTGTTGCTGGAGTACGGCATGAAGAGATAGAACAAGAGCACAACGAAAGTAGTTTATAAATAGATTTAAAAGTTATTAACCGACTTCAAAAAAAAGGAGGAGGTTATCAATTCGGCCGGTATGTTTTTTTTTGTATTTTTTTTTTGTATGTACACCGATTAAATTAACAAATTTTTTTTCCCAGTCGCGGATATCCTTAATGTCAGGACATTGTGGAAATCTACAAAGAATATATTTAATATAAAATAGTTTTGTCAATCTAAACGAAGAATGTCCTTTACATTATGGCATTATTGTATATTTAATTAATGTGATTCTGTATCGACAGTAAAATTGTCCGAAAATGATTGTATCGATGTACTTAGAAAAGATAACTATATCAGTTATAAAAATAAAATAAAATTCAAATTAAAATATAATCCAATTATTCCATCAGTCGTCATAAGACTTATATTGAAATAAATCTAATTATAAATTATATTTTAACATCGTATTTCGCAAAAAAATTTTAACACATCACATCACTAGCTTGCGACTATTTACTCTTTATCGTTTACAATGCAGTACATTGCTTCTTGTAATTGTCATTTGATAACATCTGGCAGTTATAACAACCGACCTGTCAGGTGTTGACAATAGTAAAAGGCAATGTATAGCTAAACGTGATGAGAGGAACGGTTGACTGTGTCATTCGTATTACTTGTAAATATTGTTTAATTTTAAGGAAAAACGGCAATATTTATAAACAAAAATACTTGCCGGTGAAATGTTATTCCTTTATTAGTATAATTACAATTTATGGAAGAATTTCCGCACTGGGAAATGCTGCAACACACCATGTTTACTCACGCACGTGTCTGGAACAACTGAACAAGCGACGAACAGACTTGTGGCATGGTAACCACCTGAGCGGCGACAATGTCACGCGCGCTTACGACTTCTAGTGCCTTGTTATTTAGATTTCTATGATACTCGTTCTCTCAAGATGCACCCTAATCCATCCTACCCTACCCCATATGTTAACTATTAATGGGTCCGTCACGGATCATGAACTCAATGCTAACGGTTATTACCACTCAATGAGAATGCACTTTTACTTTCCCTTCATTACCAACATTGAGGAGCGTGTAAAAATGACGCGTCTGTTATTTGATTAGCACTTTTCCCTTATACATTTGGCAATGTTTTGTTAAGCTGTATCAGTATGAATGTATGTTTTATATTTGAATTACTATAGCAATAAAGGATTTTCATTCATTCATTCATTCATTCATTCATTCAAGTCTTCTGTCGTATCTGTGCGATTGTTCGCGATAAACTCAAAAACACTGCACCAATTCTCATTCAGTTTTCATCAATGGATAGCGTAGTTCTCGGGAAAGGTACATAATTTGTTAAGCTGTAGACAACGCATGCGAAGCCGAGTGCAAAAGCTTGTATTTTTCAATTTCGCCACAGTCAGTTCAATGTACAAAAAACACACACACAATAGATTGAATAACAATTTACGACTTGCGAGGGTGGTGTTTGAGGAATGCAACTTAATGCAATAAATTTAACGTATTTTAGATTCCCGATTTCTACTCATTTTCAACACTAATATTCATAAACTGCTCTTCATTAAGAGTTTACCTTTATGAGTTTTATCTGCAATCTGTGTAATAATGATAGTCACATAAGATACTAAGAATGCATCTTATTTGTTCAATCTACCCGCGTTCCTACTAACAATATTACCACCTACACTCATCGTCCGAACACAATGACGTCACATCAACAAATCAGGCAAATCAACAGCTAATCCGTCAGACGGCTCCCGACCGCCGCCGGGAGCGGCTGCAAACTAATTAATACGATTTGTTTGTTAATTTCCGTGCAAACGAACGGCCAAATCACATTACATTCCCGTGTATTGTCTTTTGTTTGAATTGTGCGACAATATGCAGAGGTTTAGTGGCGATTGAAACAGGAAAGCGTCCATAGGATTGTACAAAATAATCATAAGCATTTGCTAGCCGTGGCTTCGCCCGGGTATACATTTTCAAACTTTTATTTCATAAATGTTATGCTAATCGAACAAAGAAAAAATATTTAAATCTGTCCCACCGTTTTTGGGTTATAAGGTACACCCTTAAGGTTATAAGGTACACACTAACATCTATCTAGTTATCTAGATTCTATTTGACTTAATCTTTATTCTTTACAAATAAATACAAATAAAGTCTGATCTGATTGTAGTCCATCTACCGATAACGGTATTTATTAAATATGCACGATTTAATAACTATGATAATTATTATTTAAAAAACTTATCTGTAGTAATGTCGTATATCAAAAAGTCTTAAATTGATTTTAAAGGCTATCCTTTAAAATCAGTTTAAAACTTTAGAGCCTATATTAGACGGTAGAGCCTATGCTCTACCTACCTTACAGAGCCTTTTTTTAAGTGGGGAAATCTTGCATAGATACCCACGGCCTCCGGGTAAGGGGCCGTGGGTTATGTCGGATTCCTACCGACCAAAACCCCACTGTGTTCCGTCAAGCCGCATCAACGACAGGGCCACGGGTAGAATTCGTCCGTGACCCCATCAGCGGCAGCCCGTCGCCGGGCCCAAACAAGCTAAGAGCCTGCCAGCTCTACCCTCATGGGACCTTACAGAGCCTAAGATTGTTTTTATTTAATCGTAAGAAATAACAATTATGTTTTCGCACAAAACATACGTTTTCACACAAAGAAGAAATACTAAGCATACGAACTCACGGGGCTAATCTAGTCGAAAACAAAGTAGATTAATGTAGCACAAATATTTTAACCTTTTATAAATCCATTAGTTCTATATTTAATGTTTTGTGTGAATTTATGAAATAAGATTCCTTTATTTATCTAAGAGCGATGTTCTAATTTTATAAGCCCATTTAGGAATTATACGGAATAATATAAAGTATTTTAGTACCAACTAAGTAGGTAAGTCGTGTCATTGACCTTTGAAATTAATATTTGTTAAAATAGCACGAAACACGAAAATCATATTAAGAAACGATTTACTTTTTAGTTTTTACTGAGTCGTAAATATACACTAGAAATACAAAATAATGATACTGAATCGTAACAAATAATAAATAAGAACAATATCCATCTATTAATTATTATAAACTAACTTTCCGCCCTCGGCTTCGCTTGCTTTGGCTAAAAATAAAAACTCTATCTATAAAATATCGCATCAAAATCCGTTGCGTAGTTTTAAAGATCTATGCAAACGTCGGAACAGACAGACAGTGGGAAGCGATTCTGAATTATACATACTATGTAGTTATAGACATATACTTTTCACTACATTAAAAACATACTTACTACGTTTTGATTTTACACAGTACTGAAAAATCCGAAAAAAATAAGTCGTAAAATATTTGAAATTCTTGTGAAATTCCTACAATACACGCAAGTAGTAATTGGAGGTAAAAACTTGTACAAGCCAGGTTCGACGGCCGACCAATTGCGATACCTCGCTTACCGGGAAATCACGATGTGGATCCTTATCCATTGTACCTTATAAATTAGTAACTAATTAATAATTATTAACTATTAACTATAAATAATAGAAAAAAAAATTATAAAGCATTTGAATACTATAAAACTAAATATCATTTAAACTATAAATTATCAACTAATTTATACTTAAACTTGCCCGCGACTTTGCTCGCGTAGTGAAAAAAAAAACAACCAGTTGTCACTTGTCATACGAGAATTTTAATAATAAAATAATATTTACTGCGGTAAACGTAGTAGTTTTAATAAATAGATCCTGTAAAACTTTTTATTATCAAACATACAAAATAAAGTGTACAATATAAATTATAATATTCCATAAATATTCAATCTGGAAAGCCAATGAAAATAAATTAACAACTTTTAAAACAAGCTACGATAAAGATGGACTTTTTATAGCTGAATAAATAACTCGTTAAGAAAATCTACAAAGTTTCAAGTCACCATACTAATTTGAAAAAGGATAAATACTTTTTAAAAATTAACGTTGAGGTAGTGGTTTCAACTGTTTGTTGTGTGCGTTCTAGAAGTTATTTTTTACAATTTAAATACGACGAAGATACTTCAATTAATCTCATTATAATCAAAATATAAATAAAAATGAATTGAAACCTTTACAACACTAAAGCGTACATTCAACGCTACACAGATATTACGTTCAAAGCACTTTATCTTCCCGTGCCGTCCGCAACAATGGAAACTCGTCTCCAATCCGTCGATCGTTAGGTTTCAAAAGTCCTTCCGAGTCTAGATTGGAGGTAACATCTCCTAGGTCAATGCACTCGTGGGAATAGAATTGAGACGTTAGTACGTAAGGTAAGATACTATATCTTTGTAACGTAAACGTTAAGAAAAATAATCACCCTGTCTATCTATTTATATACCTATGTATTTTTCGGATTAACATAATATTATATTATCTATTATTTATATTTCAATTCTTTAACAACCAGAAAGACATCACTTTCTTAAACTCCTGTGAGTATACTACATAAGATAAGTACATAGTGGAGTCCGCTTTCTGTAGGAATTTAATAATGTACTGTAAATCCTATCGCATATTTCATAGTTCGCGATGCGTGCATTGGAACGCAGGTAAGAGATTGAGGTAGAATTTCTGTCGTTGATCCTACATGTCATGATCTATTTTCATACTTTGAAATCGTTCAGTAATTTTTTTATTTAAGTATTCTTCCATGTCCTTTCAACTTTCATATTTTGAGTAAGGTTTACATATGGTTAATCACAAAGTTTGAAATAAACGTCAAACCTATCCTAAAGCACATCAACCACTGCTATGTACTATAAGCAAAAAAGAGCGTGTGTGCCGAGCATACGTGTGACAAGAGAAACTTCTTTGCCAAGATTCAAAGATACCAAATCGCCTTACTCCATGACGTGACGGTATCGCCATGACCTTGAAATTTTACCCTCAACGCGCCTAAAGAAGTTTCACTTCAATAATCAAAACAACATCAACACTTTAACCTTACATCATTACCAAACAGACCATGTGCAACCATATTTTGACAGCTCGTAAGCAACAACAAAAGCATACAAAACGCGAGCGTTAGCGCGGAACACGTCCGCCTCGCGCGCGCTCTATTATGCAAATGAGGAGTGTTGCGAGCGGGGAATGCGCGTGCGCATCCATGAGCAACATTTGGTTGAATAGCATAAATACATGGTAAAAAGCTATATCATTTTGCGTAATTGAATAATACTTTTCATGAAATAAATTAATTTATTGCGCTATTACATTTTAACTTTGAATTTTTTAGGATATTACTATGAAAATATTTGATGACAATTATTGTGTTTTTTTGCTCGTTTCTATCTCGGGTTAGAAATAAAAATGAAGCAGCTCGTCACGGAGAAATTAATTAATTTCATCAAACTCTCTACATGTGAATATTATATTTTCAATGTCGATTTAATTGTTTCTTAGTTCATTTATATTTGTTAGAAAGCAAATATTTTCTCTTTTAAATTAAAATACACATTTTAATTCATAAAATTAATAAAATCTACTTACAAACGTTGCATACCATAATTAGCCATGGCTGGTTATTGCGATCGTAATATTAATTTACCAGTCAGTTCAATTCACGGCGTAATCTGTCTGGAAATAAGAGGTCATAATACGGCCCCTGTAATATTATGTAACCAAAATATTTTTTAATAAGTTTAAAACAATACTTGGATCGATATAATATTGAACTCAACACCACACCTGTGTACGGGAAGTGCGCGCGGCCGCCTGCGCACGCGCCGTTCCGGTTTACACACGCCACGTGGCACAAACATATTGTAAGCTTTTTGTTATTCATTTGATACTTGATGAGGCAGTATAAATGCAGTTTTTTGTTTTTGGTGTTTTTGTAATGATGCTTTAAATTTAATGTAAGTTGGATAACAAATTAACATTTAAAGTTTTAAGCATGTAATGTATGACCTAAAATATCTACTAATAAAATGCAGGCAAGCTTTATTCTATTTTTTGTAAATATGTAATAATATATTACGTCATACGAATGTGATTAAACTCCAATTTAAATCAGTTTAAAAACTTACGTTATTTCTTACGCAGTTTATTGTAAGGCAATCGTATGACGACTGTTTAAAAAAAAACTCTACATATAAACACAAGTATCCCATCAACTTGCGACCAATTAGGCGTCACCACAATCTTTTAGTCGCTTCACGGAGGTCATGTAAAACGAATCACGGCCACGGAAAAGTAATGACGGCATAAAACCCCGTATCCCGGATCACAAGCAGGAAATGAAGGGAGAAGTTTCTCTCCAATTTGCCCCGGACCAACTTTGGCCCCGGGAAATTAACTGGCCCACTTTTGGGATAATCTTTATTTATCTTCGAATCGCGTCTTATAATTAAGTTTTTTGAAGAGTCGATGTCGCACTCGATCGTTGCTCGAAGTTTGGTCTTCTATATTGGTTCGATAGCCGTTCGTTAGCCGCAAGTTTTAATTCTGTTTTGCTGAGTTATATTGATTATTGGGGGATTAGTGGGTACTTAGTTCTTGGTCAATTTGTTTGGTAATATGGTTAGAAAAGTACTTTTAAAATTATGTGACACTAATAGATTTATTTCTGTCATATATGTTGTCTTAAATACATCTAATTTTATAAATATAGTGTTATTTAAGTCAACTAGAAAAAAAAAA
>CAJQZM010039464.1:0-12052 GCA_907164665.1 Colias nastes
AGGTATAGCCACATAACAACTACTCTGTTATGATTCTCTCACATGTAATTAAAGTTACTTAAATTTAAAGATAAGATAAATTAAAGTAACTTTAATATTTCAGATTGAACAGAGCAAATCGTTTCGGGATGTTTGGTCCTGTTGGAATCTACACAGTAGAAGCTTTGGCCCAAATGATGGCTTTGTCTCCTGCCGATCTAGTAAAATGTAAGTATTGTACTAGTAATGAGGTTTTCTAGTATTTTCTATTAAAAAAAAACTCTGTCATATTTTGTGTCTATGTTATAGTCAAATCCCGAAACACAATCTCTTTGCAGAAGAACTGGCATATCTTAGGTTTGGTAAAAACCATCGGCCAATCCTGGAAATACATTTGAATTTCACCCTTTGACTCAGTCCTTTGACTCAGTCCTTTGACGAAGTCAGCAGCAGTCTCGGGCGTAGGCGAACGCGGAACGCAGCATTGAACATCGCAAGCTCATAAGACGCCTCAGCTAGACAACGACTGACGAAAATTGTGTAGTAAAAGGCCGAAATATTACATTTGTTTGGGCTTTGACTAAGTCATTATGCCAGACCTGAGGTTTTTTCAGTCCAACCTAAGATTGCCCGAGCTTCGGGGTTAGACATCTACCAATGGAAAATAATTGAAAATTGAAAAAAAAATCATATTTATTAGGAAAAGAACTACATACGCATTTGTACTTACCCGATTTTGAAGAATAATAAAAGAGAATATTACTAACAATCTGAAAATAATATAATTTCTCATAGCGCAAGCATCCCTCCTAAACTTCGCTCTAACAACACGAAAATCAACGCTAAACCCAGAAGTGAACGCAATCATGGACCTTATAGATAACATATATACAGACGAAGATGCCTTAAACGTCATAACTTGTATCGCCAATATAGATGATTTCCCGAACACAACAAAAAACGAACATGAAATTGTCCAAGAATTGATTGAAGCAGTACTTTTCATACCGTATTCTAGAATAAAAGGAACTCACAAGGAACAATTGTTAATGCTTGAAATAGAAAATGTAATATCCAAAAACGTTAATATTAACCCGGGAGCTATGCAGCGCAGGAGCGGCATACATACGTTCATACCAATGAAGAATTATTTCAGACGTGAGTATACAGTCGATTTTATTAACAAGTCGCTCGCCCTGACTTCACTCGAAGATGATCCACTACAACTTTAAAGTATCAACTCTCCTTTACCTTTGTAAATATTAGCATAGATTCATTTAATAAATGCCAAATCTACAATTCAAGAAACCAAATCGGTCAGCTGATTAGCGAAGTTTCCTTACAAAGTCCAATTTTTTTTTTACGAATTCAGCAAAGTTGTAGAATAAAAGTTGTTCAGTTTCATGAGTAGAAGCTCCTGTCTAAATTCGTCTGACGTCTTACCTTTCACCTGGTATTATGGTTTCTTGAATTGTAGATTTGGCATTAATTAAATGAATCTATGCTAATATTGACAGAGGTAAAGGAGAGTTGTTACTTTATAGTTGTAGTGGATCATCTTCGAGTGAAGGCAGGGCGAGCGACTTGTTAATAAAATCGATAAAATTTTTATTTGTAAGCAAAACTAACCTTCGACGACAATTGTATTTTATATTATGTTGATTTTGGATTGAAGAAGATTATTTAATCAATGATAGCTTAATAAATTGTACTCTTTTTTATATCTTATCTTAAATATCGCTATAGGGATAGATTTCTCAGTACATACATATTTTGAGACGTTTAAATTGACAATGTCTTATATCTTTAAATAATAATTAAACTTATAGGACTACAAAGAATACCTCAAAATCGTCTCCGAAACCCATTCAGACGTGGACAAGCCACCAGAAGTTTTAGGAATTACAAGAACTTTCGTTTCGCGGCAACAACTGAGTTTGTTGTGACCGACTTGAGTTACTTCAGAAACGAATCGATAAATAGGATGCTGAAGAAGAAGCAAAAACGGTATAAGAAGAAATGGAAGGTAATATTATGGAAAAGGAGACAGTCATTTCCTAAATATGTTTTTTTATGTATGTTAGCAAAGGAACTGCTAGGTCCCTTGATGATATGCAGTATCACCGCCTTTGAGCATTTGCGGAGGCTTAAATCTGACAATCAAGCAACTCTAAATAAAACTCAACAATATTTATTCATTGATAATCAATATACAGTGGATTGTCTCCACTTATCTACGATTAGCATTTACTATTAACTATAATAGTAAATGCTAATCGTATGTATATATTCTGTGATGTTAGAAGGTTGATCCCAGCAGACACATCCTATTATTTATCATAATTTAAATTATAATTTTACCTTTCTGAAATGAATTTAGTAGTTAAACTTCCATACTACATACCACTTATTTACTTAACTTTTTTCCAGAAAATTCGAGAAAGCGAAAGAATAATCGGCACAAAACGCGGCAAAACAACCACAACTACTACCACAACAACCACGATAAAACCAACAATGCATCGAAGTAAATACTATTGGAGAAAACATGTGTTTAAAAACTTGTACAAAATGAAAACAACAACACCCAGTACAACAAGAACTAAATTATATCCATGGATGAGGAGATTTTATATTCATAAAAGTGATGAAACTTGTTCATCTAATAGTGATGAAATAAGTGATGTAACTAGCAGTATAAATGAAGATACTATTGAAATAAAATCATCTAGATATGGTAAAATAAAAGATGGTTTCAGAGACAATTTTAAAGATAAATATGATGATGGTGCATCTATTAATAGCGATATAAATACTAATAAAGATACGATTGAAGAAATAAAATCATCTAGACATACTGAAATTAAAGATTTCCGAGAAAGTTTCAATGAAAATATAAGAAATGAATATCGTAAAAGTTTAAATAAAAAGTATCAAAGTATTGACAAAAATATCGAATACGAAACAACAGTTCAAAAACCAATGATGGTGTATCGTGATTTGATAAAAACCACCAACAAAGTCAATAAAAAACAATCAGATTTGAGGAAAATACATGATAATTCTGATTACAGTAGTGATGAGAAATATTTGAAAGCTAATGTTTTAGATGCTTTGATACATGGGAAAGAAAATGGATTAGAAGTATATAAGGATAAACGAAGACATATAGTTCGGAAAGCAGACACTTATTCGAGTTATAGTAATGAAGAAGCTATTTTAAAAGCAAAAGTGTATAATGCATTCGGTTACACTAATAATTTCGCTGATAAAATAAAGAAAAAGGATTTTAGTTGAATAAAAAATTGAACAATTTCATGAAGTTGTTAGTTTTATTGGTAGCTTTCCGCCCGCGTCTTCACCCGCTTTATCTAAAACTTAATAAATATACTAAAACCTTCCTCTTAAAGCACTATCTATTAAAAAGTGATCATTAAAATCTTTTGCGTGATTAAAGTAGGTGATCAGTCTTCTGTGTCTTGCCAGACCGAGATATTTTTTTTTCTTCGTCTCAACTGAGAATCGAACCCAGGACCCCTCGGTGCTACGATCACGCGTCAACCACTGTACCAAGGAGGCGGTCAATATACGATAATACGGTATTTAGTGTAGATGTAGTGATTAAATAAATTTAAATGAATAATAATTAGAATTCTTCAAGCATATTTGTAACTTACTAGTTTTCGGCTTACATCACATGTCATGTGATGTGTTACAGCCGTTTTTCGAGGACTTAGATTAAAGTTTAAACTATGAAAGTTTCATTAACAAAAATTATTCTATGACCTTTCCTATCGGCATACTAATAATCATCAAGTAGCTTTTAGTATTGATTTATAATTATCAGTAGAGTAAGAATGAATAAAATAAATAACTAGGCCAAATATCATCAAAAACTTTTACTTTTAATTTATCTACATTTATAACTCTCACAATAACACTGATCACAATAAAAAAATGTGTGCGTGTACTAGTGTACACACGTAAGAAGTGAAACTTCTTTAAGACTTTAATTTTCAAAAAATAATTTTACTATATTTTGCAACTTTACAGAAATACGTCGAATCACGCGTGGTAGGGATAAGTAAAAGATAGCGCGTAACGGAAAAATGTCACGCGTAACGAAAAAATGTTACACTAAATTTTTTTCCAACAAAATTTAAAGTTTCACTTCAATAATTTCGAATTTGAATTTTTATTTGAATTCATAATAAATTAATCATACCTAAATTTAAAAAATAAATAAAACAACCGATGTAAATTCGGCTTATATTTCGTATCAAATTTTGCGCGCTTTCCATACAAAATTTGAGTACATACATATTTACAAGAAACATAATACATACTTTAATAATAGCAGATTCAACCAGATGACTGTAACATATAGATTATAGATTATTATGAATAAAGATGAGTATTCCCAAAGGCCTACAGACCCTCCTCTTCCTGTCCTTTTTAGAAAAAACTTAACGTCCTCACGAAGGAAATAAACCCACAAATCACAATTTACTTATTGCAATTTTTTTTGGTTCTAAATGAGTGTTAAAAGTGCTCATCATTCTGCGGTACTTATAAATACGTTTGTCTGTAAAAACACGTCTCTTGATTTCTTGATGATGAATAAAAACCTGTAAAAAAAACAACAAACATTATATTATGTTTGATACATATTACGTGGTTTCACTACATAGTATAAAACAAAGTCGCTTTCTCTGTCCCTATGTCTCTATGTATGCTTAAATCTTTAAAACTACGCAACGGCTTTTGATGCGTTTTTTTAAATAGATAGAGTGATTCAAGAGGAAGGATTTAGTATATAATTTATTAGGTTTTAGACAAAGTGGGCGAAACCGCGGGCGGAAAGCTAGTTCGTAATAAAATTGAACCAATGCTGCTGCAGCTGTAACCAAAAAATAATACATACAATTTAGCTATACACTATAATTTTCAGCATTTATAATGACTGAAAATTGTTAGTTTTTTTTTATTAAATAGTCTTTGTTAAGAACAAGAACCGATATTAAGTATCTACCAAAAATGGCTGAATCATTTTCGGAAAAAAAATGTGTGCGTGTACTAGTGTACACACGTAAGAAGTGAAACTTCTTTATGACCTTATTTTTCAAAAAATAATTTACTATATGCAACTTTACAGAAATACGTCGAATCACGCGTGGTAGGGATAAGAAAAAGATGGCGCGTAACGGAAAAATGTCACGCGTAATAAAAAAATGTTACACTAAATTTTTTTCCAACCCCGATAAAGACGTTTCACTTCAAAAATACAACAGGAAGTGGTATAAGGAACAAAAAATAATAATTATCAAGCTTCATTTAATTTTTTTTTTTATTAATTATTTGACGAAATAATCGAAAAACAAAAACATTAGTAAAATAAATAAGTAAATTGAATTGATCTAAGTCCAGAAATTAATTAATTTCACTGATCTCAAAACTGTAATCTATCTATACTTATAATAAATCTGTAGAGAGGCCAATTCTGTACATGAAATATATTTAAAAAAAAACTATGAAGGGGTGATAAGGGATCGCTACTGATGCCAAAAATGCAATCAGTAAAATTTTTGTCTGTCTGTCTGTCTGTCTGTCTGTCTGTCTGTCTGTATATTCGTTATAGAAACAAAAACTACACGACGGATTTTAACGAAATTTGGCACAATTATTCTTCATACTCCTGGGCAGGTTATAGTATACTTTTTATTACGCTACGATCAATATGAGCAGAGCAGTGAAGGGAAATATTGGGAAAACGGGAGAAGTTACTCCATTTTTTAAGCTTCCGTCGCGTGTGCAGCCTTAATGGTTAAAGCTACATAGAAATCATGTACGACACAAATGTTCTTAAATTATTATATAAAAATAAATTCCTAGACAGCATATGTCTATCTTTTAAAATTGACTCACAATAACACGTGAAACTTCAATAGCTTAGCAATTCGGAGCTTTCTGATTATATTTGTCTACTCTTACGTTTACAACACTCTCACTCATCCCTAATTAAAAAAAGTTAACATTATTACCTATTCAATAAAAAAAGAATCATGTAAATCGGTGTAGAAACACCAAAGTTATACATGAAATACGCTATAAGTCATCGCGCGTGAATACAGAATCATGCCATAAGGATTATTTTTGTGTATCAGTTGCCGCGATCGACGCGCTTCGCGGCGGGAGCTATAAAAAGGCGGCGGGTCCGCACCCGTTTCGCGTTGTCACGGCATCACGTGTGAACGGCTAAACCGATTTCGATAATTCTTTTTTTATTATATTCCTTGAAGTACGAGGATGGTTCTTATGTAGAGCAAAACGTAAATATGTATCACGGGCGAAGCCGGGGCGGACCGCTAGTTCATAGTAAAATTTAATTCAAAGATACCGGTCAATCCCACCCTAATCAAAAGCAAACCTTCATTCACCACACAATTGTTTTGTCAAACGATTAGTTTATTCAAACTTAAACTCATTCATATATTTCATGCGAAGCCTTTTGCAAGCCTTAATGGAGCAATCACGCGCGCCGCTTCCGTTTCTTACAAAACACGAAAATAAACAACAAAGAGTACATTTTTCTCACAATAATGCGAATTGAAGACGCAAACATACTCCATCTATAGTCTATGTACCTTTTATAGTCTATGGTATTTGTGCTGGTACAAGTATCCGATTTTGTTTGGCGCCAATTTTTTGACACTTGACTACAATGGCGTTTGGTATGCACTTAGCGGTATTGAATTAAGTTTTCGGAATCTGTTTTTTTTTTGTGTGTGAAATACTGAATAATGCATACTTAGTGATAAGTAGCTGTTGTAGACAGCATTTGAAGTTTAATTTTGAGGTAGCAAAAATGGAAATGTAAAAAAATATTTACACTTTTAACGTTAAAATCCGACATATTATAATTAAGATTAACTTATACGCTATTGATAATAAAATTCGAAAGCTAATAAAATTATTTAAATCTCTCAAAATCATACGGATCGTTAGCAATCAATTTTAATTTATAAAACAGTTAGGTACATAATTCTAGCTTAATTCTTTATCACTATTTATATCTTTTACATTAATGCTACTAATAACAATTCGATTATGTCTGTCCATTGAGATATACAGTATACGTAGATATACGTATACGTAGATATACGTAGATATACGTATACCCTACGTAGTATTATTATCTCAATGTGTCTGTCTGTCTATTTTTAACGTTTCAAGATTTGAATTTATCGAATGAATTTTTATACATTTAGGGAACCTTGTAGTAGAACATTGCTTATTTTTGTCATATCACTATTAAAACATAAAAGAGATTATTGAGAAAAACCAAAAAACATCTCAGTTGGAAGCTTACCATATTAGCATTATATTTAAGTGTGAACTCTAAGGTCAATGACATGCGGTACCATGAAATAGGCGTTAACACTAAGTAAGTTTGCTTATTACCTAAGTAACAGTATCAATATCGACAGCCTCTGAGAAATGGAAGGCTTTTTATACACGAGCGTATAGATTTTTGCGATATAGATTTTTAAATACTATCTTACTAATATTATAATTAGAGAAAGTTTGTATGTTTGTTTATTACGCCTTGACCGAATAACTGCTGAACCGATTTTCATTAAATTTAGCACACAATCTCTATGAGCACACACAAAGGATAATTTGAATTAACACATAGGATAGTTTTTATCACGTCAATCCAATAGAAACGGGATTCGGGAACTATTTTCTTTGACAACTTGGGGGAAGCCGCGGTCAGAAAGCTAGGAGTAAATAAATATGATCACTAATATTTATTACTTTTGCTTTTTTATAGATTTACCTACGAAATTTATATATTTCTTCCCTTTTACTTTTTACTAGCGGTCCGCCCCGGCTTCGCCCGTGGTACATATTTCGCAATAAAAGATAGCCTATGTTCTTTCTCAGTGTCTAAAGATTGTCTGTGCCAAATTTCATCAAAATCGGTCCAGTAGTTTATGCGTGAAAACCATACATACATACATACATACATACAAACATACAAACCTTTCCTCTTTATAATATTAGTATAGATAGTTACTTTTTACACATTTAGACCTTTTAGATATAGATTTCACAAAGTTTAAGTCCCATCAACGACATTTTTCTACGTCTTAAAAATTGAAAGAAATATTATTATTTATTTATATTTAATTTCAACTGCAGAGACAAAGTGAGCCCATAAATCTTCTGGTTTAATCCACCACACTAGCCAAGTGCGGGTTGGCAGATGTCATAATTTATTGTGTATGATTATTAATTATATTCCAATAAAAGGAAGCAAGAGTGAAAATTGCAATCATATCACATCCGGGAATCGAAGTGATTAAAAATGTTACAATTACCTACATGCTGTAGTTTTATTGTGTTAATCCTTAGGGCCAATTACAAGGATGAAATCTTTCTAGCATATAATATTATAAGAAGTCAAAGGTAATAATATATTAGTTTTGTTCTTATTCTTAAACCAGCCTCCTTCATTATTTCCTCATTTCTTAAAAACTAAAAACCTCCTCAATTACAGTATAGTTATTACCACAAAAACGCCGCGTTTCGCCCACTCGTTAGCACTCCGCCTTCTGATTTGTCAACACCACAGAAACTAGCAAAACATCCGTTCAAGAATAGCGTTTGTTTGTCGGTTTGCGAACGATAATTATTGTACCATTTCGTTTCGCTTTTCGTTTAAAAACTTTGGAATTTGAAACTTTTTTGGGCTGTATGTGAAATTTTAAAGGAATAAGTATAATAATCTGGCGTATGCTTATAGAAGGGTTTGTAAACATTAAATAAATCCTACTAATATTATAAATGCGAAAGTTAGTAAGGATGGATGTATGTGTATGTTTGTTACTCTTTTACGCAAATACTACTGAACCGATAACTATGAAATTTAGCACACATATAGAGGGTAACTTGGATTAACACATAGTATAGACCGTTTTATCCCGGAATCCTACGGGAACGGGGTTTTTCTTTGAAATCGCGAACGAAGCTGCGGGCGGAAAGCTAGTATATTAATAAAAATGAATCGTAAAATATGTTGGTAAGCGCATAGCTCGAGAACGGCCGCTGAACCGATTTCGTTAATTCTTCTTTTATAATATTCCTTGAAGTACGAGGATAGTTCTTATCTAGAGAAAACGTAAACATGTACCTACCACGGGTAAATCCAGGGTGGACCGCTAGACGTATATTAGTAATATTATTTGGTCTATCTCTGATCGGTATAAAATCAGCTGTTTATTGTTTTTCAGAATGACCAAGTAAAAACATTCATTCAGCCTAACAATCTTTCACGTTTATTACCTCGTCGAAACTTTTTGTAGGATTTTTTATCTATTTCAATATTATTATATTTTTGAAACAGAATAGTCACAGTTCATAATGTGTTTCATTGTTTCGTAGATATGAACGAAGACAAATACATTCAAACCTATGGTTAACTAGCTGTGCTGTGCGGTTTTACCCGCAGTGCTCCGCTCCTGTTGGTCTTAGCGTGATGATATATTATACTATATAGCCTAATTATTAATAGCCTTCCTCGATATATGGGCTATCTAACACCTAAATAATTTTTCAAATCGGACCAGTAGTTCCTGAGATTAGCGCGTTTAAACAAACCCTTCAGCTTTATAATATTAAAAAGTAGGTATAGATAACCATTATATTGTAGTTCTAATAAAATAACATACATACAAATGTAATTAATTTATTTTATTAGACATGAACTCTCTTAATTAAACTCAGTAATTAAATAAAATAAGAAGTCTGAAAGTAGGAAATTAAAAGTTCAGAACACTGCTTTTCTAAATTACTAATTATTAGATATACCTATGATGAAAGTTTTGTTGCTTCTATTTTAAATTTAGATTTAATTAAAAAAAATATATGGTAGTCCATTGACCTCTGATCTTCAGTCATCTCCATGCAAAATCTCATCTAATGATTGTGAAATCAAGAGACAAACGGACATAATAAGAAAAATAATAAGACATGGAGTTTCTTGCCGGTTCTTCTCCTTTACTGCTTTCCGAATCGGTGGTAAATTTTGAAAATATGTTATGACGATTCAAAAGTGCTTCTAGAAGAAGACTTATTGAATAAATAAATGTTTGAGTTTGACAAATACACAATTAAAAAACAAATTAAAGAAATTTTCGCAAGCGCCATGTGATTTTTTGAAGGTTATATTGCTAGAGAGAGATGGCGATATAGTCCTGTCACACGCATTACGCAACATAATTTTGTTGCGATGTAGTTTGCATAAAAATCAGTGCGTGGGGCTTATTCTTATATCATTCGATACATTACTATTATTTTTTAGTCTACATTTATATTGTAAACACTTATTCCAGTTTACCCGGCTTATAGTGGTTTAAAAAAAACTATTTTACTAGGCCAAGTTAATAATATAATGCTTAAACTCTTTTAAACATATATAGTTATATCTGTAAGGTAGTTTTTGAATTTTGAAATTAATTGAAGTTAACGATTGAACCTTTCTTCTTTTTGATATTATAGTATAGAACAAAGCTTGTAAAAACACAAAGTTACATTTACGAAATGGAAAATACTTTCACCAATAAAAAGTTATTTCGTAAATGGTACAATTATAATTTTAATACGAATTTAGAGGTTTTATATTTTCATTGTCTTTATCACAATAGCAAAAGGAATAAAAGTACACACTTTGGTGCTATACCTACTTATGTCAATCTTGTAAATGTTTTCGATAACAACTTATAAAAAGACGTATTAAAATGAAGGACTCCCAAAAATAATAAGACAAATACTAAGTAATTATTAATCTTTTCGTTTAATGCAATCTTTGTTTTGTTGTTTCAATAATTACAACGTAAATAGATCCACTTGAACCACCATGAAACATCTGTGTTTAAACAATGGCTGTATTTTTTATTTCACTTTTACCGACTTCCAGAAAGTCTTTCAAATGTAATCCTTTATAAAAGATTTTCGACTTTTTAGTTTTTAGCATAATCCCCATCATTTAATTTATTAGTTAACTTCAAAGACTTTGTTTTTGCTTCTACCGTATTTCGCACAAGTTCGTCCCCGAAGGATTTAGGCTTGTGAAAGCTTGGCTTGGTTTTTTTATAATACGGGTGATGTTGAAGAAATGCTAAAGTTACTTTTCTATAAAAATGAATTTGAAGTGTCTCTTTGTGATGTTCAAATATGAGCTTCTTACCAATAGTTTATATTTTATACCTACGTAACTACGTTACTTAGAGCGGAGTTTTTTTCTTTGACTGTTTATTTTGAACTAGCTGTGCCCCGCGATTTTACCCGCATTGCTCCACTCATGCTGGTCTTAGCTTGATAATATATAGCCTATAGCCTTCCTCGATAAATGGGCTATCTAACACCGAAATAATTTTTAAATCAGACCAGTAGTTCCTGAGATAAGCGCGTTAGATAGCCCATTTATCTAGGAAGGCTACAAGCTATATACCTAATATCATCGCACTAAGACCAACAGGAGCGGAGCAATGCGGGTAAAACCGTGGGGCACAGCTAGTATAATATAGAGATTGAACTTATAAAGTTTTAAAAACACTGATGGCCACAGTTTCATCAGTTATTAACAATAATTAAAAACTACAACTTATGTAATTTAGGATTATAGGGTCTTCAGTAATAATTGATTTATTTAAATCGGTTCATTACTTCAGAAGTTAGAATATTACAAACTTGACTAGTTCACAAAAAATGTAATCATTCCTGCTTATGATATTATATATGTATACTAGCGGTCCGCCCCGGCTTCGCCCGTGGTACCTACATGTTTAAACTATCCTATCTCTCAAGTTGGATCGAACTGCACATGGTGTGCGAATTTTATTATAATAGGTTAAGTGGTTTAGGAGTCCATTGAGGACAAACATTGTGACACGAGATTTATATATATTAAGATAAATCTCGTGTCACAATGTTTGTCCTCAATGGACTCCTAAACCACTTAAAACCGATTATAATAAAATTCGCACACCATGTGCAGTTCGATCCAACT
>CAJQZM010039464.1:12452-32917 GCA_907164665.1 Colias nastes
ATAAATCTCGTGTCACAATGTTTGTCCTCAATGGACTCCTAAACCACTTAACCTATTATAATAAAATTCGCACACCATGTGCAGTTCGATCCAACTTGAGACTTGAGAGATAGGATAGTTTTTAAGAAAAAAAAACGTAAACATGTAGGTACCACGGGCGAAGCCGGGGCGAACCGCTAGTATATATTAAAGATAATTGTGTATCAACACTCATACAATTAATTTCCATCATATAAAATAACATACTATTACATTGCCATACAAAACCCACACCTTCCAACCTAACCATGTCACATCCCACCTTCATTGATTAATTTGACAGTTCAAAAATTTGACAGCGGTCTGTGACGTCATAGGGGCACATTAATAATCCAAAAGAATTCAGCACACCCATAAAGAATTTTAATTATAGGCAACACAAAGGCATGAAATATCATGTGGCCGCGCCGTAAAGTACAAAAAATTCAGGTATCTCTATATATTGATATGGTCTTTGGATGGGAAACTTGTATAATTTTATTGCAAAACCTCAATTGTTGGCCCAAGGGCGTAAGAGGTTTGAAGGGATGAAAAAAATATTGAAATGTAACTTAATTCATATTGAAAATTGGCGAAACAAATGCGCACTTGTTATTTAAGATGTAATAATGTTGATGTAATAGAAATATTATAATTATAATAGATTTATGCTGTTTTTTGTTTTCTTTCATTTAAAAGTAGTATAGTTTTCTTTGTTTCCTTTTCACGCAATTCTTACAATAATACAGTATAAGCCGCGCCAATAAAGAAACGAATCTAAAATGGCGATCCATACTTAAAACGACATTTCGAATTCATAAGTTTGATACATATTAAAAACTTGACAAATAAATATTTACTCATCGAGTTTTTAATGTGTATTCTGCTATTCGCATCCAAATTAAACAAGTCAAAAATCATGAAAATTAGTCCAGCAGATCTCGAGTTTTAAGTGTTGTAACAAACCCGACTTTGTTTCATATATAAATATATAAACGTTTCCGAATTTTATTGAAATTTCTATAATATGTGCTCTCGTGAACACATATGAAAAATATTTCAACTATAGTCAATTTTATTACTTATTTAATTTAATAGAATACAAATATTTTGCTATACACAATGGGTCACTATAAAGAGAACCTTGTCCCTTGGGAACCCTAAAATATGCTCGAATCCGGTTAGGTTTATTATTTGAACAAGTACTTACTTTAAAAAATTATCTTTGAAATTCCTTGTTATAAATCCTGTTTTCTTTTAAAAAAATATCAAATATTAATGTTACTTTTGAAAGGAATTTCCAATTAGGCCTATTCTACATTATTATTTTAACATACATAAAGTTTTCATCATAGTTATTGATTATGTTCATGAAGACTTCAATCTTTTATTTGTATAAGCAAGCTAACTTTCACACGACAGAATCAACATGTCACTTACAACAATCAAATTCATTCAAATCATTCGAAAATTTATCGGTCGATTTGATAATCGCGTATCAAAATATAAATAAACATAAAATTTCAAGCATAGCAACAACTGGTTTTTAAACGGAACGCGTCGGATACCAATATGGCTGACGTTTCGCGGCAAAATCAGCTGTTTGCGTCGTGAGAAATAATATTTAGCAAACTTTCTATGTCTTTAGCATGTTTTAAAAGAACAAATACGCATTGTAAACTCGAAAACACGATTTTTGTGACAATAGCCGTGTAATAAAGGAGTATTTTGTTGTTTACAAATGGCTGGCATGTGACGCCTGGTTTTGGCGCGAATCAGCTGACAGGCTCGACGTCAGACGAGGCACCGGTATTATGAGCCTTTGTTGAGTTCTCACAATATCTAAATAAAGACTGCTAACCTGATCCTTTTACTTAAATTACCTACTTACCGTCGGCTAGTTTCGTCTTTATTTGAATAGATTGTTAAATGTTATTGTTTCAGTATTAGCGATATTTTTAATATATCCTTAGGTTAATTTACGTAGGTAGTAGGTAACTAAGTAATCCGTGGTAGGTACTTACGATACAAAAAAGATGATAACATGTGAATTATTACATAAAATTTCAAGGCATTTCTTGTGTAAGCTTCGAAAGTAAACAAATCATTCTTATTTTATCTGCATCGCAACAAAAGTTTACGAATTCAAAAATTCCTCAGCGATTTACTGCGAAGAAATGGCGATAGTATAGCGACAAATTCGCGACAGCAAAATCTGCGTCACATATTACAGGGGTGCCTCAAGTGGTCGACCAGAAAATCAGCTGGGTGTGTTTTTTTTTCTTTTTTTGTCATCACCATAGAACAGGTTCAGGGTTATAATGCATACCTTTATTTTGGCCTGTTTCTGAGAACGTGGAACGCTCCGGTCTGTTTTTTTAGTCTGTGGGCAGGTAGTTGGCGCTTTTGTGCTGGTGTAATATCATTGTCTATGACATGTAATAAAGTGTCGGCTTATATGACCATAGACACGCTAATCGTATGAATAATTTGGCGGACGTGTGAGAATTGGCTTTGTAAGTTGAATGGAGGCCAAATGCCTACATTTGATTTAAATTGAAAGGTCTTAATAGGAGAGGATATGCATGTTTTTTCTTAATTTAGGTTCAAATTACTAATGGTTAGATTATTTCGATCAATTAGAATTTAATTACTGTTTCACTTGTCCTGGATTAAAAGAAAGTCTGTCCTGAATAATGTTCAATTTTACTAGGGAGAGAATATGCAGTCGATTTTTGTGTTTGAATTACATTACATACAGTTACCTACAATCTACATGCTAAAATGTTACTTACTAGCTGCGTCCCGCAGTTTTACCCGCATTACTCCGCTCCTGTTGGTCTTAGCGTGATGATATTATATTATAGCCTTCCTCGATAAATGGGCTATCTAACACCGAAGGAATTTTTCAAATCGGACCCAGTAGTCCCTGAGATTAGCGCGTTCAAACAAACAAACTGTTCAGCTTTATAATATTCAAAAAAGTATAGATACAGACAAATCTATTTGATATAATATTATGTAGGCGTATTTAAAGAGAAAAGCAATCGAATTTAATATTTTTCTTTAGCAAGAAACTACTACCAGAAATAGATAATTTTGTGCAAATTAAAATTACAAACAGATTTATTATTAATAATTTAATTAATTACAAGCCAGTTTATGAATAATAAAAACAAGTTAAACTTGATTCATGTAAACTTTTACATGTGTTTACGATTCGATTTTTTTTAACATCGATTCGGAATGTCGGAGATGAGTTGACAGGAAACTCGATAGTTTTTAAAAGTAATTTTATTTAATACTAGCGATCCGCCCCAGCTTCGGCCGTGGTACCTACATGTTTACGTTTTTTTTCATAAGAACCATCCTCGTACTTCAAGGAATAGATTCCGCAGCGCACGCGCTGACAAAATTTTTATTAAGGATTATTATACACCTTGGGATACATTATTGCATATTTGGTAAGGATCTTTATTTTTTTTGAAAATGCAATAAGTATAGCCTATGTTGCTCAGTGAAGATGCAGCTTTCTAATGGTGAAAGAATTTTTGAAATCGGTCCAGTAGTTTATGCGTGAAAACCATACATATACATACATACATAGGCCTTTCCTCTTTATAATATTAAGTATTAGTATAGACAATTGAACAGAATTTAAATTCATTGGATGCATTACTATTTACTATACTGGTTTGTTTTTACTGTGAAAATTAACTAGCTCTTCTATGCAGTTTCGTTCGCATTTGCAAAGAATATTTCATGGTTTATAAGTATGTTAGCGAAAAAAGTAAATAATTCGAAACGATTCTATCTATGTGTCAAAATGCATCAAAATCCGATCAGCTGTTCAGAAGTAAAAACGTATACACATGAAATTGAGTGATAGGGTAATTCTCGGTTATATGGGTTGCATTCATTACATGCATTTAGGTTATTATTTATGAAACTGAAGTAAACATGTAGGTATTGAAGATTTTGTAGGATTTGCCTCAATATCACTACATAGTATAAAACAAAGTCACTTTCTCTGTCCCTATGTCCCTTTGTATGCTTAAATCTTTCAAACTACGCAACGGATTTTGATGCGGTTTTTTTTAATAGATAGAGTGATTCAAGAGGGAGGTTTTAGTATATAATTTGTTAGGTTTCAGACAAAGCGGGCGAAGCTGCGGGCGGAAAGCTTATGTATAATATACTCAATAATTAACAGCTGGTAATTAATACTTGTTATTCAATGGAAGAGACAGCTCGATTGCCTTCAATAAAATTTAAAAAAGCAAAAAAAAAACATCAAAAATGGCGACGGCCTAGGCAGCACAAGACAATACAATGAAATAATAATACTAGCATTGCTTATTTTCGTATTACTTTTACCGTTTATAACTGTACTGAGATGGATGAGAATTTTTTGAATATAGTCGATTCTGGCGTAAAAGCTTTTTTTAAACTTTACTAGTTTAGCTGTGCCCCGCGGTTTCACTAGCGTGGCTCTGCTCCTGTTGGTCTTAGCTATAGCGTGATGATATAATATAACCTATAGCCTTCCTCGATAAATGGGCTATCTAACACCGATAGAATTTTTCAAATCGGACTAGTTTTTTCAGTTCCTGAGATTAGCGCGTTCAAACAAACAAACTCTTCAGCTTTATAATATTAAAGTATAGATTAGATCTTAGAATTGAACTGATTTTGATAAGGTTCTGTACATTTTCTTCCTAACAATGGTACTTCTAATTTACTACTTTCTATTTCTGCCAATATCTAATGATATCTATAATAATATCTCTAATAAGTATCTTTTTAATTTCTATAATAATGTAAAACTAAAGACTGTTTGTTTGAACGCGCTTATCTCAGAACCAACGGACAGATTTCAAAATTCTTTCACCGTTTTATATGTACGTGATCCCTGCTGCTATAGGCTTTTTAATTTATATGTACCATGGGCGTAGGGCATGCAGAACCGAGTCCGGTTCCAAGTTTCTGAAACCCGGTTCCAAATCGAGCTAAGAACCGGGTAGAACCGGGTTACCCGGTTCTTTTATAATACCTCGGAAAAAAATACGAAATAAAACAAAAGTAACTGTAAAAGTACCTGATGGGCCTTTTATTTTACGCGGCTTGTGTCTTATTTTATTAAATTAATAAAGAAACAAAATTTCAATACTTCTCTTTATTTATCAGTCTTATAAAAGTACCTTGTTATCATAATATCTATACTAATATTATAAAGAGGAAATTTTTGTTTGTATTTATGTATGTATGTATGGTTTTCACGCATAAACTACTGGACCGATTTCAAAAATACTTTCACCATTAGAAAGCTGCATCTTCACTGAGCAACATAGGCTAGATTTTATCCCGGAAATCCCACGGGAACGGGAACTATGCGGGTTTTTCTTTGAAAACGCGGGCGAGGCCGCAGGCGGAAAGCTAGTCACATATATAAACTTAAGGGGCTGTTAAGACCAAATTTAACAGTGATTGCGCTCTCGTTTACTCCCATACAATTGGACAGTGTGCGCAAACGAGAGCGCAATATCCCTGTTACTTGGCGGGGCCAGGTCGTAGAAGAAAATAATAAGAAAATATGTGATTTAAGGAAAAGTGTGGGTCATATGCGAAATATGACTCGTTAGAGTTTCAGGTATGAATATGTAGACTTCGTGTTTTAAATTGCAGACCCGTACGTCAAAAAAAATACAGACATAGAATCGTTTAATGATGATTTTAAGACCAATCTTTGCAATTATTTTCTATCGAGCCGATTTCGTCCAATTATGTATCGAGTCCGTCCACGGTCTTCGAAATATGATGAATATTGCCATATATTTTTTTTAATGGGCTAGAATAAATATCTTTTCTTAAAAAACTGCTTAAAAAACTTCAATTTTGGTGTTGTCAGCCCCTTAAACCTTATTCATTAACTGCAAACTGTAAAGCAAAAAATCGGCCAAGTGCGAGTCGAACTCGCGCACCGAGGGCTCCGAACAAACCAATTTTTTATAATGTTGTAACTTAAAAATTTATGTTTCTAGCAATTTTTCCTTTATCTGTGTTATAAGACGTTACTTTTACCAAATTTCAAGGCTCTGTGTTCATGAGAAGTACCCTGTAGGTTTTGAGTTCCATGCGAATGTCGAAATTTGCGAAAATTTTCAGCATTTACGGCTCTATCTTTTGATGGCGTTGGCTTGTGAGTTTGACTTTTTCACAGCATCAAGGGACCGTAGACTTGAGTATTCGATATAAATTTCAGCTTGATACCAAAAACAAAAACATGACTGGATCATTATGTGAAACAGTAAGATCAACAAACAGCTTTTCAAATTCACGACAAATCTAATAAAAATATTTCTTTAGCCAAATTTTTGTCATTTTCGAAGCCTAATTTTTTTTTTGGTAATACAACTGTAGGAAACCTACAGCATCTAAGGTTAGACAACCAATCAGAGCCACGCTTGAGGCGTCGCACGAAAATTCGCGATGCACGTGAGTCTGACGTTGCCAGATAGAATAAATTTGTTAAAATAATGCAGCAAAATATAAATAATACTTTATATTTTAATATTTTGGTCGGAACCGGGAGAACCGGGTTTCATATTATTCAGACCCGGTTCTCATGATCATCAAAAAACCCGGGTTTACCCGGGTTTTTCGGAACCGGGTAAACCCGGGTGCATGCCCTACATGGGCGAAGCCGGGGCGGATATTCCTGAATATCTAAACTGACAAAATAACGACGATTTTTGTCCAATATACTTATAACGTAAGTACTAAGTAAATGTATAACTATAATAATGTCTTAACTAACAACATTAAAATTTATAATCCATAGACCCTCGAAATGATATATGTACCTTAGGTACCTAGGTAGTTAGGTACTTAATGTATTAATAAATATATTTAAATAGATTCTTATCTTTTATTTACTACTTAGTTTACACACAGAGACACTTAAATTTTATCTACAATAGTTCTATAAATAATATATATCGGTTTGATTGATAAATTTAATAAAAATTTCTTCACACAGCCCACACGCATAGCATCCAACTCCCTGATCATAGAGCACTTTTTATTTATTCTTTGTTTTCTTTAAACACGTGAACATCGATAGATAAAAGAAAAAAAAAATTACATAACCATACATCACTTATCTAATCATATTTCAATCGAAAATATATCATATTCAATTGATCTAAAGTCCAAAATTCGGCAACACAAATTTCGAACGAAGCACGGATTTCCCTCCATTTTCAAAAGGTCATTGTCGGTCAATAAACAGGTATTCTGATTTATTGCATATCAAATTATGTTTTATTACCTTGCAATAGAGTCGCTATTCGATATCGCGCGCAAAATTCTCACGATCCACATTGTGACACGGCGGGCGCGATTAAAAAAATTGAACTGTCAAATTCGACTTAAACCTTGCACAGATAAAGTGAAATTTCGTTTGTCGGAATTTTCGCGCGCTTTCATTGACAGAAGGCCACGTGGTCTATGGCTGCCGCAGGTTCTTAAATAAAAAGGTTTTGTAAACTTGATTTTAATGAGCTTATAACTAAATGTAACTGCACATACGGGCGTTGACTTTTGCAACATTTTGATTAAGTTTTGGTGGAAATAAATTTGTGGGTTGGCTAAATTTTAAACGATAATTTTACGCGACTGCTCAAAAGTGGTTAATTTTTTTAGAAATGTTTTTATTGCCTTGTAAATGAGATAAACTAAATTACGATGCTAATAAAAAGGAAATTATAAATGAATGAATTATAATGGTATTTTTAATTTCATATTATTATTTATGATTATGATGATTATGACACTATAAACATGGCGAATATAATTATTTAAATAAAAAGAAACGGTAACTGAGACATAATGAATTAAAATTATTAATATCCAAACATCTGTAATTAATGTAGGTAGGTAATAAAATTGAGTTGTATATGTTTGTATTTCAAAATAACGATGTTATCAAGCGTTAACTTTTATTTAGATGTCCTTTGCAATCTCTGTTACGGCTGAACAGATTTTGATGAATTTTTCACTTGATGATAATAACTTATTTTTAGACCAACACCATATTATAAGTTGCATTTTAACTCAGAAATAACTAAGTATTGACGATTCCATCGGGAAAATCTATTCAAAAGTACCTACTTGTTGACTTCACAAATAAAGCTACGAACGGAAAGATAGTTTAAATAGGGAATGTAATGATTAATCTCTACTAATATCTAAAAAAATAGAACGTTTGTCAACTCAGTTGGTCTGTAGACAGTAATCCGAGTAACAACAAAACTCACTTTGTTATATAATAAAGCTCCTTTCATCATAATAAAGCTACACGACAAGCGAATATCTTATTTTTTTAAGTTATCCCGAAATCCAGAGCGACTGCTAATTAATAAACTCAACCGAAAATAAATCGTTCACTTATGTCATTAATCCTAATGTACCGAGCCCTGAAATTCCTTTGCCGAAATTAAAAAAAAAAACATCTGACACTAAAAAGGTTCAAGGCCGCGCTAATTTGACATTGGAGACTAATGTCATTGCGAGTATAGTGTGTCTCTTTCTAATATTCTCTTACGGTGCATTTACATCCAACGAACATAGAGCTAGACTCACTAGAGCAACAGCAAGAGCATTCTTTCGTGATCTTTTAGTGTAAACGAGAACTCGTATCCAGTGTTGTTCAGTATTAGAACATTGTATAGAATCTTTTCGAACGCACTAAGAACAACGAAAGAATGCTCTACGCCTGTTTACACTAAACGAATTTGACATAGTTGGGGTTAGAATGAGCAGTCGCTCGTTTGATCTAAATGCATCCTTACATCAATTTGCTTACTTCCTGTCCTGATATTGCTTAAACAAAACATTTTTAAATTAATCTAGCCTTTGCTAAAACTCAAACATCTGTTTGTTCAACTAGTTTTAATTTAGAAGCGCTTTTGAATCGTCATAATACCTACACATCACTAGCTGTCCGCCCCGGTTTCCCCCGTGGTACATATTATTTAGCCTATAGCACTAAGTATAGCACAGATTAGATAAAAATTATCACGTAACCTATTGCAGTAAGGTATTACATACATAACATATCCAACCGTGAAAGAATTTTTGATATCGTTCCGGTAGTTCCTGACTCCTGAGATAACCGCGTTAAAAAAAACCACCGCCAAAGTTCGCATGGCAATACACATTTCTTCTATCGATTTAGCTTCAAAAATCAAAACTGATGAAATTTTATATCAGATTACCGGAATAAAATCTTGGCAAATAAATTAATTTTAAACTCAAACTAAAACTCAAAAATTTATTTATTCAATTAGACTTCTTTTAGAAGCACTTTCGAATCGTCAATAAATATATTTTACATTTACCACCGATTCGGAAAGCAGTATCTACGGAGAAGAACCGGCAAGAAACTCCATAGTTGCTCTTTTAAAATCATGTCAATATTACAATTCAATTTTACATAATATTAAACTTATATCTAACTACATATATGCCAAAGAACTGTCCTGTGGTTCTTGGTTTTCAGTTGGTTAATTCCTTGGTTAAAACCTTGGTTAACCTTTGCCTACTTAGACCTAAAAATAATTAACCTTATTTAGTTTATACGGAGCAATAAAAATTCAACTAGCTTGTACCAATGGATTCCTAATAATTTCTAATAAGAATTCATAATGATTAGGTATTTAAATATTTAAAATCTACAAAACTACATTATATTTTACTCTGTATCAATATATGTGATCTTGGCGGGAGTCGACGGGAATAACATGCCAGATTTAACGTTTAAACTTTAAAGTGAACGACCACAACGGTACAGTAACCGACGCGTTGGTTTCGCGCGCTTTTTGCCACAGATTCAGAAAGACGTTAGAATGTTATGGTAATTTTTTTTTATTTCTTGGAGATAGGCAAAGGAAATTGCTTTTACAGTTTTGTTTATTTATGACATATTATATTAAAGGATGGAATTTATATAGATATCTTAATATGACGTATTTTCTATTTTGATTGAAAAGTAACGAAAAGATAAAAAAAGGGAACAGAAAAGAAAGATATGCAATATGTTTACACCTTAAAAATTTATTTGGGGTTTTATTGTCAAAGTCAAAACATTATCCATGATAAGGAATAAATTACATAATTTATTTTTATAAAAACAGCACAGATTTGAGATTACTAAACAATGTAAACAAATACAGAGACCGTTAATTGTTTTCAATTACGTGATTTTATCTCACTTGTTATATTAATATGTAATTTAATGTTTATATTTAATATCTAAGAGAACTTAGTTACCTATATCCATTTATAGTCGATTGTCCAAGCTGAAGAGTTTGTTTGTTTGTTTAAACGCGCTAATCTCAGGAACTACGGGTCCAATTTGAAAAATTCTTTCGGTCTTAGATAGCCCATTTATCGAGGCAGGCTATACAGTATACATATATCATCACGCTAGTCGCTAAGACCAACAGGAGCGGAGCAATGCGGGTGAAACCGCGGAGCGCAGCTAGTTTTTATTATATTTTTAACACTCTTTATTATCTTCATCTGTATGTTTGTATGTCATAAGATCAGACGTTAGTCGTGTAAAAAATTACGTATCGGTATACAACAATTTTTTTTATAAATCTTTAGTTTATTAGGAATTTAAGGGAATTTGCTAGTAATTAATTAAAAATTAAAATGTTCCGTAAAACAAAGATTTCATTCATTATTAACTATATATAATAGGTACTAGCTTTCCGCCCGCGGCTTCGCTCGTGTTTTCAAAGAAAAACCAGCATAGTTCCCGTTCCCGTGGGATTTCCGGGATAAAACCTATCAGGATATCCTATGTGTTAATCCAAGTTACCCTCTAAGTATATGTGTGCTAAATTTCATTGTAATCGGTTCTGTAGTATTTGCGTGAAAGAGTAACAAACACACACATGCACATCCTCACAAACTTTCGCATTTATAATATTAGTAGGATAGTAGGATAGGATCTATTACTTATTACTGAAAAGTTGTAGATAACGTAATAAAAAGTATTCATTCGTAAACCGATAGGTACATCTAACAGAAACGCGGCAAAAGGAAGTAAGTAAATTATCTACATTTCAAATGATTTCAACCATAGATAAGGAATTGCGCTTTCCGAGAAATAACTGTCATAATACACATACATACAAAATACTTAATCATCAATCAATCAATCATCAGCCTTTCGATGTCCACTGCTCGACGTAGGCCTCTCCTAATGCACGCCACTGAGCCCGGTCGTTGGCTCTTTGCCGCCAGTTATGGCCAGCAACCTTGCGGACGTCGTCACTCCACCGTGTAGCAGGGCGTCCTACGCTACGTTTGCCGAGTCGCGGTCTCCACAGACATGTGTGCCCCAGCGGTTGTCCGTTCTGCGGCACATATGACCGGCCCACTGCCACTTCAGCTTGCTAATTCGTTGAGCTATGTCGGTTACTTTTGTTCTCTGGCGAATTACTTCGTTTCGGACTTGGTCCCTCAGAGAAATACCGAGCATAGCTCTCTCCATAGCTCGCTGAGCGACTTTGAGTTGGTGGACCAGTCGCACTGTCAGTGTCCACGTCTCGGCTCCGTAGGTCATGACTGGTAGGACGCACTGATTAAATACCTTTGTCTTGAGGCATTGTGGTAGTGACGACGAGAAGACTCGACGCAGTTTACCAAAAGCTGCCCAACCCAGCTGTATCCTCCTGTTGATTTCTCTCTCGAAATTGTTCCCACCTAGTTGGAGCGTTTGCCCTAGGTAGACATACTCTTGAACAATCTCGAGAGAGAATCCTTGGATGTTTATCGGCTCCGGTACAAAATACTTGTGTGTTCGTTAATATCAACGTATTTGATACTGTATGCAAAATAGTCTTTTTATTGATGTTTTGGGTTTCAAATGCGATGTGAAAAACGCGAATAGTAATGATTGATTCATATTGTATGAATAAGGAGATAGTATTATTCTAATATACAGATACTATGTTTAAAGGATTTTTTTTTACAAATAAAGCCTCGTAACTGCTGAACCGATTTCGATAGTACTCTTATAGTACTTTGACTAGGGTAATGTTTTGATTAAGTATTGATTTTTCAAGTCAATCGGTTTATTAATATTTTATGTAAAGAAAAACAGAACAAATGCGTTTAATTGTTACTAATTAAAGCTTCATAACAATTACACCAATTTTAATTGTATTTTAGAATTCGTAAATCATCAACCACCGTCTTCTTTACAACGAATTTTATTTCTCATTTAAATAATTTCTGTAATTAATTTGTTTTAAAAAAAACAACAATAAATGTACTTAGTACCTAGGTACATACATCATTTCGCGCGCTTTTTCCTATCAGACTGACCGTTAACTATTACGTCATTTTTGACGCTTATCTGGCACAGATAACCTTAGAATCCCCACGGCTTTGGCCTTAATCTGAATAAAATCTATGAATATACTTAACTAGCTTTCCACCCGCGTATTCAAAGAAAACCTCGCATAGTTCCCGTTCCCGTGGGATTTCCGGGATAAAACCTATCCTATGTGTTAATCCAAGTTACCCTCTATATGTGTGCTAAATTTCATAGCAATCGGTTCAATGGTATTTGCGTGAAACATTAACAAACACACACACACATCCTCACAAACTTTCGCATTTATAATATTATAACTTGTAAGATCTTATTACAATTTGGGCAAAGCCAGGTCAATCTAGTAGTATAAAACCTATCCTATGTGTTCATCCAAGTTGCCCTCTATATGTGTGCTAAATTTCATAGCAATCGGTTCAATAGGTAGTATTTGCGTGAAACAGTTAACAAACATACACTCACACATCCTCACAAACTTTCGCATTTATAATATTAGTAGGATCTTATTACAATTTGGGCAAAGCCAGGACAATCTAGTAAGTATAGATAATAGAGTACCACTAATATAGTTTTATTAGTATTTGGTGTGTCAAAAAAAAGGTTAAACAACCTTTATGTTACTTCAAAGAACAAATAAATTATTCCTTGATGTCACCGGAAATGCCAAGCGTGTACGTATTTGTTTATTGTTTCTAAATATTTTTTTTTTTGTATAAACAATTATTTGTTTTTTCACATTACATAATATGTCATCAGTCATATATTGATTAAGTATTTGGAAAGAAGAAAGAAAGAAAAAGCGTGTGTGGCGAGCACACGTGTCAGAAGTGAAACTTCTTTGGCAAGATTCTAAGATACCATCGTCGCTTTACTCCATGACGTGACGGTATTGCCATGACGCGACCTTGAAATTTTAGCCTGAATGCGCCTAAAGAAGTTTTACTTCAAAAAACAATAAATTTGCCAAAAACATTGAATGAATTGGTAATGTACATATTATTAATATTTATTTTTTATCAATCCATATTATAAAGATAAACCATAGATTACCAAATAGTTAATGCAAAAGTGTGGCTGAAGATTTTGTAAGTTCGTTCGTGCATATCTCAAAAACTGCTTAAATAATTACTACATGTACACAATACTTTAGGTATTACAATAATTGTGACGTGTGGCTGAAGATTTTGTAAGTTCGTTTTTGCTTATCTCAAAAACTGCTTAACCGATGAGTACGATTTTGAATATTATATTACAGTTAATTCAATTTCAATTTAATGTTTGTGTTACGTCAATAAGTATAATTGCATAAAAACTTAAAACTATACAATTGAAAAGCAATAATTATTGACTTACTTACAAGGCACTTACTTTGGTTAAGTTTTTTTGTTAACTTTATCCGTAAATCCACAAATACTTAACTTAGAAGTAACTTAACAAAAAGAGCTACTTAAGTGATAAATAAGTAAGGCTTATTCCTTTAACTTGACAACAAACGGTTTTATTTTTAAACTAGCTGCTCCGCGCGGTTTTGCCTACCCGCGTGGCTCCGCTCATTACCGTCTTTACCATAGGGGCACAGGGGGCCAGTGCCCAGGGCCCCCCATCATCTGGGGGCCCCCCTGGAGGAGATGTAGGACTGACAATTTTTCTCACATAAATCTCAAAATATTTTATTAAAAAGCAATACACTTTTCTCGTTGCAGGAACGTCAGATCATTTTCAGATTTATTCGAATCAAAACATCTAGGTATGTATAGGAATAATTCGAGTGATTCGAACACCATTATAATTAACTTATCAGACATTTACTCGAATTATTTATTTACTTATTAACGTAATATAATATATTTTTACTTGAATTATTTTGGGAATTATGAAAATTAATAACAAGTCTATAGCATACAAGGGCGTTGTGACAAAACTTTAATCTCTGGGCCTCTAGACAAGTGGCAGAAACGCTAGAGAATAGAATCCGCTATTGATACTAATTGATATAAGCTTATGACGTTTTGCTAATGTTTCGGTCACACTACCAAGGACGACGACGACCACGACCAAAATTCCCATCCAGCCGAAATTTGGTAAAATTATCAAAAACACAATATTCTATACTTAATATTATAAAGCTGAAGTTTGTTTTTTTGTTTGAACGCGCTAATCTCGGGAACTACTGGTGCGATTTGAAAAATTATTTCGGTGCTAAATAGCCCACTTCTTTGGCAAGATTATAAGATACCAAAATCGTTGAATTACTCCATGACGTTACGGTATTGTGATGATGCGACCTTGAAATTTTACTCTCAACGCGCCTAAAGAAGTTTCACTTCAAAAATATATTAAAATTTCCCAACCTTCTGTTACTAGGAAAAAAATTTTTCCTAAAAGTCAATAGATAAGGTTTTTCGTGATTTTTACCGAAACGGTAAGTTTTATCATATAACCACTTTTACCCAAATTGTAGATCATAAAATTATCTATACAAAAGAATCAATACATTATTTTCCTAAGATGTAGCTTCCTACCATTTTCTAAGATATAACGATTTATAAACTCATCCCATCCTTATAATATGCACACGTTTCTTAAATCACTTCACACCTAAATGATTTTATGATAAAACTTATCGTTTCAGTATAAATCGCGAAATCACCTATTTTTTTTTATTTATAACCTGGAATAAGTATGTTTTTTAATTCACGTACCGGAATGACAGTTAATTTTGTATTTTATTTTTAGTAATCCTTTGAACAATTTTACTAATTTTCTGCTGGATATGAAATTTTGTAGTTTTAAAGATCCTGGAATTTAGTGAACTCTGTTCAAGTGTTCACACCGGACCATTTCTATACGAATAGATGACAAGATGACAAGCGTTTTGACTTTTGCCATTTGCCTAGGCCTTGAATAAATTATGTCAATAACGCACGCAATAATTTTGATCAATATGAAACGGCTACGAAAGAAAATTCAGATGCTAATTAAAAAGATAAATTTGAAAAAGAGAAAGGTAATTTGAAAAAGTAATTCATAAAATATTTCTTAATTAAATTTAATTTAAGTCAACTTTGGAGAGCCATTACAGCAGCAGCGTTTCAAATGAATTATATAAAAAAAATAAGGAAAAAAGTTTCCTCAAAATCCCATATAATACAAGATTGGTCAGAAGTAACTTTTTTGTAAAATGTATAAAAAAATGGAGCAAAAATTTTACATAGAAATTTTCTCGTTTCTTATTACTTCTTTAAGTTTCAATTTAGGGCAAAAACATATATAATTGTGGGAAAAAAATTGTATAAGTACCTAGTTTGATTTCTTTATTTTTCAAAGGGCCCCCAATTCTTGTGTGCCCAAGGGCCCTGGCATAGTCTAAGACGGCCCTGGGCCTCCGCTCCTGTTGGTTGTAGCGTGATGATATAATCCTCGATAAATGGGCCATCTAACACCGAAAGAATTTTTCAAATCAGACCAGTAGTTCCTGAGATTAGCGCGTTCAAATAAACAAACAAACTCTTCAGCTTTATAATATTAGTTTATACTACATTGTATTGAAATGAAACATACAAATTGAATGATTCAAAAAACGAAGATTGTCAATTCGAATGTGTTTTTTTTTTTTAATAAATTCAGAATTTTATTCACATGAGTAGAATCACAGACATAGTAGAATGAATTTCGATGATTCTTTTTTTATTTAATGTAATATTTATAGAGTTAACTACACCAAATGATATCAAAATGTAATATTAAAAAACATTTTTACTAAATAGAAGTCACATATAAAATGAAAAGTTATAAACTATACTAATATGTATTATAAAGCTGAAGAGTTTGTTTGAATGCGCTAATCTCGGAAACTACTGGTCCGATTTGTAAAATTCTTTCGGTGTTAGATAGCCCATTAATCGAGGAAGGCTATTAATAGGCTAAATATCATCACGCTAAGACCAACAGGTGCGGAGCGCTGCGGATAAAACCGCGGAGCACAGCTAGTAAATAATAATACCTACTTAACTGAATCTGGAATTTTCGAAAGAATTACCGTAAAAAATGTATTATTTAATATTTTCTATGAAACTAAACTTCCTGTACTGCAGGTTGGTAGAAACTTATACAAATAACAACGTAATAAACTATCTAAGCTTCAAGTTTCTAAAATATTTTAGTTTTTTGATAAGGACCGACGTACAAGGCAGCATCATATGGTCAGGTTGAAATTTCTTTAACAAACGATTTTCAATCTTCTTCCCTTATATATAAGGTTTAGTTCAATTTAACAAAATATATAACAACCATATGATTTCTAAGAAGCGGTTGTTCATGTGTGCGTGTATCTACAATTATTGATGCAGTTAATAATAAACCTAAATTTTATAGAAATAAGGTGTATTTTTATTTGTAGTTGATTTTGTTGTGTGTGTAAACAGGATCACATTCCCATATAATTTTAAATGACATTCCTTTTTAGAAATTCAATAAGAAATTGGACTTTATTATATTGGAATAAAGAATATATTTGTGTAATTGATGCTGGTTTGGGTACGGTCAGACGGGTAAAATGTCGCCAGATTTAGAAATACGAAATCCTACTATTTTTTTTATCAGACAGACCCAACGGTTTTTAGGTACCTGTCGAAAACTGTATTTAAACCCTTAAAATTGAAAAATAGAAAGTATCTTATGCTTTTGAATCACTAGCTTACAAGAAAACAGTGTTTAAATTCAATCATAATACATGGCATGAAAATCAACCAAAAACGTACAATACTCAAAATACCTTAAAAATGTACTCTGCTAAAAACATAATATAGAAAGAAACAAAGAAAAAATTGTCTTTATCACACTCAGAAAACACATGATAAAATGTATTGTTATTTAGTCAACTTGCCTCAAAATCTTTCAACTATGGATGACAGCCATATATCACAGATTTCATTCTAAATTCATTTCACTTAAAAAAACAACAATTATTATTAAATATTTCACAACCTATCTAAATATACAATAAATATCACTGTTGTAATCATTACATTTATATCTTTAAAATATATTAAATTAAAATTCTACCATTCCATCTACCAAATTGGTAGAATTTTCTACAATGGTAGCATTCCCGTATCCTATAGCGGGAGCGGTGAAGTATGAAGTAGGATCGTTAGGGGGGTGAAGGAAACCCAATACCCATTCAGTCGACGATCGGCCGTCGTACGGAGCGTATCGCGTCTTGTGATTAAATATATAATGGACTTTTATTATTAATAAACAGTTAGTGAAATATTGTGAAAATGTGGGGCGAAAGTAGCAAACATTGTGAGATTAACTGTCAGTGCTCTGGGTAAGTAATATAATAAAATAATATGGTATAAGTAAATTTATCGAAATTATAAATATATAAATAAATAGTAAGTTGTTTTTTTGTAATCAGGCTGTTTGTAAAAAGTCCTTTGCCTCAGAATTAAAAAAGTTAAATATGTGTTCTAAATTCAAACGCACAAAAATGAAGTAACGTCTAATCCAAACATACTTTAATTAATTGAGGACAAAACAAGTAACCTAATTATTTCGTATTGTGATTACAGACATTATCAATGTTTATTTATTTTAGAAGTTTAATTACGCATTTATAAGCTTTATTGTTTTAAGTATTAAAAAAAACAATTTTTAATCTATAGCTAATTGACCTTATCAATCAATTTTAATACAATGTGACTCCTGTACTATAAATCTACATAAAATCAGGTAATCCGTCTGTATGCTAAATTGTAGACTTCATTCAGATTCTCAACGGAAGTCTAAGCTATAGGTAGGTATATCAGAATATGAATGAATCGTCCTACGTAATCATAATGTCTATATTTATCTTTAACGGCGATTAAGAACTTCAAATAAACCGCCTTAGTATGAATTGAAGGCTTCAATTGTGTTTTATAGGTTAATTAAGCCGTAATTATTATGTTCACTACATTAGTTTCCGTTTACAACACAGACATAATATATTAAGTTTACAATGTGGAGTGTAGATGCAACATAATTCATGTGACATAAATGGATAAACCATAGCCTTAAGTTTGAAAATTAAAAAGTTAAAACGTCAAACGTGCGATTTGAAATTAAAAAAAATCTCCCGGTTTCCGTCCAAGAATTGGGCGTTGCCACGTTTAAAGGCTTCAATTTTAGTATGGCAATTTGCGAACTAAATGTAATATATTTTATACAGATTACATCAGCATACCTACTAACCTTGGGAGTAGGAGAGTTGAACAACCTCTTTGAGGATTTGCCGTTGAAATTGATTTGGAACAAGTACCTACGACTTGCGCGATAGTTTCAATTTCATAAATGAAAGCGAATGTTGAAAGAAGAATTGTTGTGGGTATTTTTAATTGTTTAAAATTTCATTCGATTGTGGTGACAAAAATGTTCGTATTGTAACGATTATATCTAAAACACTGATTATTGTTATAGACATGTTTAAATAAGTACATATATTATACTTACCTAGGTCCTTTGGTGGAGGTGATGTTAAAAATTGTATTGTAAAATGCACTACAACTTAGCAAAGTTACAGATCGCGTAAGGAGCAAACATACCAATAAATGTAGGTACCTAATTATAAATATAAAAAAAAACTGTGTACACCTATTAGCACGAACTTTTTATGAAAAAAGCATCTAAGACGAGACGTTAAAAGCTTTTTAAATGATTAAATTGTAACCGCTGCATTGGCCATGGAATTTGAATGATAAGCATTGAATTAAAATGACATTTGCAAAAGCTTTAGTTAATAACAAGAGATTACAAAACCTTAGCCTATTTAAAAAACAATAAACACATTATCGTTTATTATCTGTAACAGTTGTGAATGATACATTTAGTTTTCTATAATTTCCGGACGTTATCGGTTTGCCGCCTTGTTTGTGTTGTTGTCTCTTTCTCGCATATGACATCTCGACGTGTTAGAGTGAAATGGATGATGGTGGCGCGAAATGATGTCATAAGACGAATTTTTGCACGTTTTCGGGTGCTATATTAGTGCCTTTTGTTTTTTTTGTTGTAACTATTTAGTTTATTGTACTTCTGTATCCTTTATATTAGAAGCTAGGAACGTGGAAAGTGGTTTTTATTGCGTTTTTGTTTTTCTGTTAAGAAGTAAGAACTGTTAATTATACGATAAGATTATTCAAGTTAATATCCTAGGTACCAGTTCTACTGATATTATAAATGCGAAAGTTTGTGAAGATGGATGTATGTAATTTTGTTACTCCTAGAGGCTAGAAAAAACGTCGGGATGGATTTCAATGAATATCTATAATTCTATACTAATATAATAAAGCAGAAGAGTTTGTTTGTTTGAACGCACTAATCTCAGGAACTACTGGTCCGATTTGAAAAATTCCTTCGAGTTTAGATAGCCCATTTATCGAGGAAGGCTATAGGTATAGGCTATATATTATTATTTATTAAGCTAAGACCAACAGGAGCGCGCGGAGCAACGCGGGTGAAACCGCGAAGCGCAGCTAGTGAGTAAATATATATGTATACATATCTACATATAGATGTCGTGGCCATATCGTAGATTTGCTCATTTCATGATATGATCGATCATTTCACGAAATGGTCGCATTTCATGAAATGGCCAGCATAGTTTGATCAGATCGTTAAATCGTCAACGTTTCACGATTTGGTCATCCACATTTGGCCAGATCGTATAAAATATAAAGAGTCCATAAAATATTAAAAAAATTCAGAATATTCTAAAAACTTGTTTAATGTCATTTAAGTTAGTGCCGCGGCAGCGGCCGGCGAATGCCAGAAACGAATCGTTTTTGCAATAGAAAACAGTTAGGTTAGGTTAGGTTAGACTTTGATAAACAACGCACGAGCCGAGCGAGCAAAGCGAGCGTGCCGCGGCAGCGGCCGGCGAGTGCCAGAAGCGGATCGCTTTTTAAAAAACAAACAATTATAATAATTTTATAGTAGGATATATAAATATATATATCCTAAAAGAAAAAATGCGTCTTAAATTATTTTATTTAAG
>CAJQZM010039465.1:5100-28338 GCA_907164665.1 Colias nastes
TGGACGTCGCTTTTTCTTTATATAGGGAATTTAATAAATTCCCATTCCATGTGAAGGAAGAACGAGAATACGTTGTGGTTTAGTATCTTCAATTAATTTAAGTGGCTTTGAACACTATCCGTGTTCAAATTTCTGAGGTAAATTTCATTCAGGAGTTAATCTCATTTTTGATCATATTTCTTTGTAAAAATATTATATTACGAAGTATTTTATTACACGTAGATATGTAAAAAATAATAACATAAAACTTATCGCGAACCACTTGGAAAAAAGGCTCTATAGTTTTGTTCAAAACTATTTATTGACCTTACAATATGATTCATTTTCATTAACTCATTTTCATAAAAGTTTATATGCAACGTTCTTTCATAAAGCTTCCTTGTTTTATATAGGACCTATACCTATACCTATATATATATATAGGTAATGAACACTTAAGCCACAAAGAATCGACGATTTACAGAAACCGCTTATAAAAGGCGCGAGAATATTAGGAAAATCCTTGACCTGAAAATGGTTGTTTGTGAAAAAACCCTGTTCAAGACCGAAACAAAGTATCGACGATTTATCATGGAACGAAGCCGTAAATGGTCATAATATTGGAGAGATGCCAATATGTAGGTACTAGCCGTGAATCTACCGTGATATCTCTGGAACAGCCTTTTTTTAGCTGGTAGAAAATGTTTTCTGTATGGAACTTTTCCGACTAATGTAAAATAAGTTTTTGAAGTGAAACTGCTTTAACGTTCAGAGTAAAATTTCAAGATCGCGTCATGGCAATCCCGTCATGTCATGAAGTAAGGCGACGACTTTGGTATCTTTGAATCTTGCCAAAGAAGTTTCACTTTTGACACATGTTCGCGGCACACACGCTCTTTTTTATTTAGTTGTTGTGTGTTGTTTATGCTTTTGAAAGTAAAATTATCGGTTTTAATTACTCCTTTCTTTATTAAATAGCAAATGACCAGTGAACGTAAAACAACACAGAATAGAACCAGACCAGACTTTCGCATGCTACATGATAAACTAAATCCTAATATAAAATGAAATCGTTATTAAAAAGCCTTATATTACTTATTGCTGTTTCCTCAATAAAAAAAAATATTTAAGACACGCAAACCCCTCAAATGAAATGTTTTACTAATCCAAGCTTTTGTAAGGTTATCACGCAATACCATAATATTATAATATAAAATTACGATAACGTAATCTGCTTCCGTGAAACCAAAGTTTACGTCTTTGATAAGAAATAATATGAGCAATTTAAATAACTACTATGTATTTGAGTCTCAAGGGTATATTTTTGTTTGACCCGGTTGATTTTGTTTGCGATTCTTACCAAGTTATGTAATAGTTTGTAAGAATACGTAATAAAGACCTATATATTGTATTTTTTATTTATTTATTTTATTTAACTATTTTATGTACCATTACATTACATAATATTAAAAGAAATGGAAAACATGCATAGCACATAAGGCAACCTTATCGCTTATCAGCGATCTCTTCCAGGCTGCCCAAGGTAAAGGATAATGAATTAATGATTTATAGGTACACGGGCGGCAATGAAAGTAAAGATAATAGAGAATAAACTAAATACATATTATATGAAAAAGAAGAGGGAATATAATACATACATATTTATTTAGAGGGAAAAGCTAAATTAGAGAAATATTTATATAAAAGAGTTTTAAAGGAAGTTTTCGAGGAAGCTCGTCTAACAGCAATAGGCAAAGAATTCCAAAGTCTGATAGCGGTTATAACAAAGGATTTACCAAGGAAATTTTATTATAGTAGATGGGTTTGATTCCCAGGATGGTATAACACATCTGTTATGCACATTTTTTAACCCTAGAAAGATAGTCTGCGTCAAAATGACTCATGCGTTTTCGAAATATAGCTGTATCTTTTTAAATGTCGCGAATCCATAACTGTGCGTTTAGGACATTTCATAACTCACTGAGAGAAATCCTATGGTATACGTATCAATAAAGTTAATCGAACCTATTTTGAAATATAACGACTACGTGAGTCAAAATTACGCATGATTATCTTTACCGTGACTTTTAAGATTTTGAATTCTATGGTAGTTTGAATATTTTTAGCTTTTTATTACTGTATATTGTGACTTATGTTATAAATTTATGTTTATACATATTGAAGCAAATATAGAAAACAATTGGGGATAGAAAATTGGAAGAATATTGTATACTGGCCGCTCTTATGCAAAGCGATGAGGGTCCCTGTGAAGATACCGATAGTGAAGTAGGATGACCACGAAATTGAAGATGACGAGCAAAGTGACATAGAAGAAGCTTTTCCTGATGAGGTACAAAGCAAACATGATATATTACATTCAAGCAAAAGGCGGAGTAGATGCATTAGACCGAATGTGTTCCCTGATGTCCTATAGAAGGAAGACAATGAGATGGCCAATGGCTTTATTTTATGGAATCATTAAAATTGCCTGCATGTTGCATATTAAATTTATAGCCGCAATGTTAATAACAAAGTACAAAAACATCCGAGTCAAAAAAACGTGAAATATAGAAGCATGGAACTGTCTTCTTTGTTTATGCGTGGGGGTTTAGAATCACCAGCTTTGAGAAGATATTTGCGTGATAATATCTCCAATTTGTTGCCAAATGAAGTATCTGGTACATCGTAAGAAAGTACTGAGGAGACCTTCAGTAAAAAAACGTATTTACTATACTTTTGTTCGTCTGAAATATGACGAAAGGCAAATGCGTCCTGCAAAAAATGTAACATAGTTATATTATGTTGTGAGCATACGTTGATATGTCCTAAAGTTGTTTCTCACTAATTTTTCATATAACTATATCTACAAAATTTATATAACATATAAAAAAGTCTGATAATTGTGGTAAAAAGTAAGTTTTTATAAGAAACAATACGTGTTACAAGAATTGTTGATTTAATGCATACGTTTAATGTTTTCGTCTTTTTATATATGTAAAAATAATAATAAATAAATTATCTGTAGTATTAATTATTCTAATATAACTGTAAATATATAAAAACTTACAATTTATGGAAAAAAATAATATACCTCGACTTAGAGCGAACTAAAAAACATGCGTAAATTTGACGCATGACTATCTTTCCCGTACTACTCAATATGATTATCTTTCTAGGGTTAATAAATAAATACTGCATAATATCTTCAGTATTTAGCGGTCTAGCATGTTTAGATAAAACATTGCTTAGTTTTCAACTACATGGCATTTTAAAGATATTTAGTAAAAGTATTCGAAGTGAGTTTATTTCATACAATATCTTCATTGCAAGCCACAATGACCCTTTTCGCTTTCACATAATAACTTTAATTGTTTTATGATGAGACGTTAAGCCATAAATTGACGTAGTAAACTAATATATGTCCAAATAATGGTTCTTCATAAATCTTGCTAACGATATCATCATCAAATACTTTCTCGTCAAGGTCCAATTATTCATATATCCAATAGTTGTTGACAGTAATATGACGAAAGAGAAATTCGGTCGAACAATTTGACAGCCATTATATTTCGTACAGAAATATGAAAGCAATTTTGGTCAAGTGTGACAAAATACGTCATTAGATTATGGATATACAATGGGTAAACGTTACCTATATCATTGTTTCTAAATTGCTTGTTTAAGTAAAGAAAACAGCTAAGCAGATGGATTAAAAATTAGTTTAATCATGCTCATGGTGGAATACTCGGATAGTACCTACTTAACATGCATATTTATAACTAGCTGCGCTTCGCGGTTTCACCCGCGTTGCTCCGCTCCTGTTGGTCTTAGCGTAATGATATATGTATAGCCTATAGCCTTCCTCCATAAATGGGCTATCTAACACCGAAAGAATTTTTCAAATCGGACCAGTAGTTCCTGAGATTAGCACGTTCAAACAAACAAACAAACTCTTCAGCTTTATAGTATTTAGTATGGATTAGTATAGATTAATTATTAGGTACTCCTTTTGTGATTTATAGCAATTGACAAAAATTATTAATGTCACTCATTTTACTACAATAAAAGACGTGTGGCACTCGGGGACTGCCGCGGTAAAGCTATTGCATAGCATGCCTTCAAGCCACACCTCCGTGTCCGTCGGAGTGGGGAGCGTGAGGTTTTTTCGTTACGGAATTTCTCGATTCGGTCCCCGCGCTCAAGGCCCGCGATAGAAGCTACCTATGCAATAGCTTAAAAACAAAAATACCTACTACTAACAGTCTCTGACTAAGTTCCTATTAGAAAAGATATCTCAGATAATGGGCATATACGCCTATTCCCGCAAATGAACCCACAAACAAAGATCAGGAAAACTGATGCAAAACTACTTCTTCCCGACATAATGGAACAAATCCTGCAAACTAATCAACATTTGATTACGGAAACATGCTTGTATCCTTGTTGCAAACGAGTTTTAAAAGTTCGCAACTAAACAACGTTCGGAGGTTACCATGATGTCTTATAGCAGTATTACTTCCAGGGTTGATAAGTGATGGCTCTAGACGACCTGTATAGCGCTCTCATTTTTCCACACTGGAAATAATACTGCTTAAAGACCTAGTGATACGGAAACAGGATTCGTTAAACCGTCCTCAATCAATTTCTGAACTCAAAATAAAAAGTTGATCCCATTTTAATTACGAAAAGTCGCTACATACATAGGAACTTTTTCATTTTTGATCCCGTTGTTTAATTAGAAGGTATTTTCCGGGAAAATATTGATATTTAAAACCGATTTAACGTCAGGGAGGAGAGCTGGGCAATTGATTTGGGAAAAAGTAATATTAATAAAAGTTATGAAACAACTTTTATGATGTATCGAAAATGGACATTATCTTGTCGAAATGTAAAACATTGAAACATTCCTAAAAACAACATCAATTATAGGATTCCTAAAGCTTTTTCTATATTTTCTGCATCCTATAAAATATATACGCCACGTTGTACGATGTACGATGCTGATCGACTTCCAAATTATCATACAATTTATATATATCTAGGTATTATGTATGTTTGATTATGTGTATAACTATGTATGTTACCATTATATCTACTTCTAATAATAAACATCAATCTGAGCATGTTATCAATCAAGTACCTGACCTGGGCCTTTAGCCAAACGTCAAAACGCAAAGGAATAGAATCCGCTAGCGATACTAATTGTCATAAGCGTACGATATTTCGCTAAGGATTTGTTCACCCAACCAACGACGAAGACGACCACAAACAAAATTTTCATCCAGTCGCAATTTAACAAAATTGTGAAAAACACACTTAAAAATAAAATATTAAAATTTCCTGTCGTTCTGGTGATTGGAATTTTTTTTTTGAGAATAATGAATGAAAACATAGATTTTTCGTAGAAACGGTGGCTCCTAGAAAAAAATGTATTGGAAGTTTTTTATAGATGATTTTATGATCTACAACTTTGGTCCCAGGTTTTGGTACGATTAACTTACCGTCTCGGCGAAAATCGCAAAAAACCTATTTTTTTATTAATTGACCTCGAAATTTTTTTCTTTTCGAGTACCAGTATGTCGGGAAATTTTAATATTTTATTTTGAAACAATTTTGTCAGGATGAAAAGTTTGGTCGTGGTCGTCGTCGTCGTGGGTAGTGTGACCGAACCATTACTAAAATATCATGACCGTATGTCAAAAATTAGCGATAGCAGTTTCTATTCCTTAGCGTTTATTCTATTCTCTGCCGTTAGTCTCACCCCCCTGTAAAATTTACCACAAAAATAACATCTTTCATGACGAGAAAATTACAAAAAATAGCGAAAAATCGAAGTGATAATAACGGACAAAAATCAGGATCAGAAAAAGTCACGTTCAAAAGCTTAATATTCCTTTGACATTTTCTTGAACACGACAATAGAGCTTATACGAAACATTTAATTAAACATTGAAAAGCAACTGATGAGGAATTTTCATTAAATTTTAATCAAAAACCATTATATTTTACTGTCTAAAGTTATAAAATTTGCTTTCGCTGTCATTTAAAGTTGTCTAAGTATTTATTTTTAGATACACGTGATTTGTATTTTAATCCACGAGTATACATTTAATAATTGCAACAGTCTTTAGTTATATTTAGAAATTGAAGCAATTTTTTGTCAACGCAGAATATAAAAAGTAGGTGCAGTTTTCACTGATATATAGCAAGAAGTCTAAATCAAAATGTTGGATTCATTTGCTGAAGAAATTTCTGACCAAACCTAGTCTAGTTAAAAATATATTGTAAAAAACCTTTTAAAGTAATTGAATTCCTAAACAGATTCACAAACGACACGGTCAGAAGGTATTTTAGGAGTTTTTTTATCTCTAAAACTGCAGTTCACTAATCATATCAACACATCCATACCTATTTTCTAAAGTATTAATTTTTTTTTAAATAAGTCTCAACTGAAATAATCCCCTTTCTTCACATCTATTCATACAAAATTTCAGATCAAAATACCAGGCAAGTCAGACAGACAATCTACAAGGCAATTCAACTATCTAACAACTAGGCTATTTGTTTCCAGAAATACATCGGTTAGTCCAAACCTTGCTATATTGAAATAGCATAGCATATAACTGAGATCTATTTCTTAGCCAAAGTTCTGAAGCAATCAGAGAATGACAAACGGTTTCCATTTAGCTCGTTGCGTCGAATCCATGTTTGTGCAAACATGGATAGATACAGCTGAACTATTTTAGCTATTTGGCCACAAATATCTAGGAAGTAAATTGATGGTATAAGCGGTTTGTTGTTGATGATAGATTTGAAATTTGAACAGAGGGATCTTTTGTAATTTACATAACAAAATATAATAGATTTGTAAGCAAAATGATGAAGGTAAGATGTTACATTTTAATTTTACTTTTAAAAATATTTCATTATAGGTCTACTATCTACAGTCTACTATAGCTTAAGAGGGTACCAAAAGTCTCGTTAAATATAGCATGATCCTGATCTAATATTGATTATAGAATCCCATACAAACTAACAAACGATTAATCGTTTATGTTTAAAAATCACATTTTGTATTTCCCTTAAGACGAACAAAAAGACAATATAAATTAATTATACACACAACGTAGCTACATGTAAAAGGCGGTATTGTCTGACATCAATCTTGATGAAACCTCGAATCAAAAAATAATCTTCTTAGTGCAATTGAAATATTGTAATTTTGATTCTCTTTTTCAATAAAAATCAAAGAGAATCAATCCTTTGTAAGTACTTTTGCAATTTGATTTTAATTAAATTCTTAAATGCTATTCTATTAATTTTGACTCAGAAGAGGACAAGACGTCTAGTCGTAGATCAATTTATCAATGACTTATGTATTTTATATAATATATTCAATAGTAACCCTGTTAGGTGTACCCAAAGTACTAGATACTACTAGGTACTGTGTTATATAAATGGATTTGGAATAATTTTGATGCATAGACAAACTTATAGCTTTGACCAAAAAGTAGCTTAACTCGCATATCGCGAACAAAAAAGTATTTAAATGTAAGCTACTTTCGCCTACTGGCGATGGACTGTAGAGCAAGCGAATACGCGTGCCAAAAATATAGCATGGAAGCTATTTATTTATAGAGTTATATAACATTGTCACTAACTATTTACAAACCATGTAACATTAATAATAATCGATTTGTATTCAAGGAAGAACAATAAGTGAAACTTTATTTGAATTGTTATGATAAATATGATAGGATTGCTCAATATCATAAATAAAATGTACTCTCTAAGTTTCTGAGAAAGCGTTATATCCGCAGTTTATCTAAAGACAACTGGTATGCATTTATTTTATTTATTAACTCTTTAATAAAACCATACAAAAGGAAATTATGTTAAAAATTTTAGTACATTTTTTTAGGCGGCCTTATCACTTAGCAGTGATCTCTTCCAGGCAACCGAAACAAACTAGCTCAGGTAAATAAAATACATACCTACTGTATTATACATTACATATTGTCATTTCTATTTATGTTTATGAGTAAAATTAATTATCTTTTTTTTGGAAGTGTTATCATAAATTATTTTGGTATTGCGTATTTTGCCACTAGGTATTTCTACAATATTCCACCTGTATAATACTAGCTATAATATACATATCCTGGTACTGATTCATTATTATAATATGTTAGAAAAATATTGTATAACACCCTTATATTATGACCATAATATACGAGTAAATAAATATATTTGATCGATGTGTTTTTTCAGTAAACTCCAATAACATGCTATGTTATTATTATCAAATTGTAAAAAGCCTGAATCTGTTGTTTATTGAATAAACCCAGCATTTTTATACTTTTAAGAATATTTATGTTGTATGAATCAAACCCAATAACCAGTAACAATTGTTTGTATAGTAAAAAAGAGCGTTATTTTTACGAAAATATAATAATAGTAAAATAAGACAAACACAGATATGAAAATTACACTCGATTCTTCTTGAATTCGAACTTCCAAATTCGATATGTTACTCAAAATAATGCATTTTCCATTAATTAAAAAAATATTGATTAGCATATTTTTTATTGGATGTATTAAATAGCAGATAGGTTGTTATAAATCGAAATCCTAAGAAACAGACGTTGATTCAAAACGATTTAGATGTTTTCATTTCATAACCTTATTTATATCAAATAAATTCATTCCTTGTTAGCTTGCGTAACGTTTCGTAAAATCCAGTTGATTCAGAAACATACAAAGAAAGACAAAATTAACTTTCACATGACGTGAGTCAAGTTGATTTTACGAATTATCAGCTATTCCAAACCACTTTCTCCGACCTCGAGAAAAATACGTAAAAGGCGAGTTAAGGATATATAATAGTCAAAATGTATATTTAATAGGTTCTCTCGCACAGGGTCGGACTGGATCACACATACACAAACAGACACGAAAATCCTAAATCGATCAGAATAATGCAACTTTCTACTGGTGAAAAAATATAATTTTCTTAATCATTATTTGAGTAGTTTTTGACAAATATAAAAAAAATCTCATTAAGGCTGCATTCGGTGTTGCAGTAGCTTAACTACGAGTGTAGACCAGCGTCTCAGAAGCTTCTTAGGCGCACTAAATAATATTATATTATTGTTTTGGGATCCATTTCGACATCAATATTACAGTACTCCCAAACTGATAATGCGCATAGAAAAATTCGTCACTGTTCGGTAACTGTCATATTCCCCGAGCCTCCGAAGACGATATGTATATAGAGTGGTTAAATGTATTTTCTTCATGCATAGTTTATTAGAATTATGAGTTTTATTGTGATTTTATGGTAAAAGAGATAAGTAACGAAATTTGTTTCGATAATTCAATGTAATTCTTAAAAGGCCAATAAATTCCCGCCGCTTCCCAATCCACGCATAGCTTCTTCCTTATACCACTTTAATTCCGTCTTCCCCCTTATCCTATTCTGGTAGGCAACAACCATAACCTCTGCTATGGTCTATGGGCGACGCAACCTGCTTACCATCAGGCAGTGCGTCCGCTCGTTTGCCTCCCTATAACATAAAAAAAAAAGTTAATAGCGAGGATAAGCCACACGATTGCGAATATATATTTGTTGTATTGATTTACTTGGAAAATTCTATACTTAGAACTATTAAAGTGTCTTACTGAAGCTGGCGTAATGATGGATGTATGGAAGGTTAAAATAAGACAAAGTTTATATTTAAAAAAATGATTTTCAAACACGGGTTTACATTTAAATTGTGAAATCTAATCATTAAAATCTCAGTCCAAAGGATTTACAGAATCAGGGATTATCTCTATTTCTGATATCGTAGAATGATCAGAACTTTCATTATGTTCCTATTAATTTTCACTTTCCCCACTACTATCTGCTACCTGTGTAAATAATCATTTTACCGGAAAATTCAACGTTGAAACAAAACTAAGAAGGGTATGTAACAGCAGCTCTATATAATTCCATACAGAGATATTCCGTGCGGTCACCAATATATAAAGACAACTGACGGATTTTTGAATTTTTTGACTGACAGGCTACCGTCACTTATCGCCCGAATTGTTTTCGATTGTGTATGACTCTGAATTGACTCCTATTTCTTTCGAACAAGGTGCAAGATGCAAGTGCATTGTTTAGGGCACTTACGATTCAATGATTCGGGGTGATTCGGGTGTTTCTGGAAATACGATAATTAGCGAAGATCTGCATGCGCATTATTAGATAATTTTGGAGTACTGTACTTTTCTTTTTTTGAAAATTGTTATTTAGTTTTAAAACGGCAAATAATATCACAAAAGTTTAATCATCGTGTCAATACGATTTGTTTATTTTCTTATCTATACAATTAAGATAAACCATGTTCTATTCATTCATTCAATTTATTATCATTCAACCAAGCGTCTTCTAGCCGGTCTGTGCGTTTGTAAACTACAGTTATATCGTCGTAAATATAATAAATAATTCATCAATTTATCCCCATTCTACTAGGACACAAGCTTCCTAGTATGAGGTTTTAGACTTGGACATAAACTACACTGACCAAGTTAAGTACGGTATTGTATGACGTTATTTTCAACCGACTGAAAAAAAAGAGAAGGTTCTCAATTATTTTTTTGAGTTCGTGCTCTCTTCTCTCTTCATCACAAGTGTATATGTTTTATCTCATTTTATAAGCTTGTTCTGAATGTGTATAGAACATATTATATTCCATTATAAGTTGTTATGGATAACTACCTCGTATTCCTCTATTTTTCACCTCCCATATTATATTATTATATTAAAATTTACTTCTAACTAATTAAACAGACTTGATATTCAAGCATATTCAAGAATAATGAATTTATAATTAGTCTGGCTCTATATTTAGACTATAGGCTAAAACTTATCAATATAATGAATTTCGGTAACTTATAAAATCTTCTATGGAAAGTATGTCAGTTATGTTAAAGGAAAGAGCAAATAAATCATATAAAAACAAATTACTAACGTGTTCTAAATACATATTTCTTGAAAGAAAAACGTAGGTATTGTAACTTTGCAGACACATGAAAGTTATGTTATTTTAAGCACGAAAATAAGATGTTAATGCCCATTCTTGATCGCATAAATTGTTTCATTTATCGAACAATACTCGTATGAATATAGGATCTATAGATCGAAAGAAAGTTTAATTTCACAAAGTTATTTCGACTAACTTGGGGACACTCGATAAGTGAAACTAAGTGTACCAATAATAATTTGTTTAAAATAAACACTGACAACAAACAATAATTTGAAGAGCCTATTTGTAAACTAGATGTTGCGAGCAGCTTCGACCGCGTGGTCAAAATAAATGCCCACGCAGCAAGCTACAAACTTTCACACCCTAGTATATTCAATTTTGGTAGCATTTATCAACATTCTTTTTTAGCGGATGCCTACATTATAGTGGCTCTCTGCCTATGCCAAATTTCAGCCTAATTGGTCCAGTAGTTTGGGCAGTGCGTCATTGTCAGAAAGTCAGTTAATCACTTTTGCCTCAAATTAAATATTAAGATTAATGTAATATGTCTTCCTTCTTGGCTAACTTTAAAAAAACTAAACAATAGATATATTAAAACAATAATTAAACAGACATTTATTGTTTAAACTGACGACGATTTCTTGGTCATTAGTCATGACTTTCCATTTTACTCACTTTTCACTGTCATAACTCATTATTTTTTTTAATCGTTACTAACACTAATGGTGTAGAAGAATTCGTTTGTATGCATATCCGTATAGCAGAGAGTATGCATTATTTATTTATTTAACAGTTTTATGTACCATTTCAAATTTTACAATCATATCATAATATTAAAAGAAAAGGAAACATTCATAGCACATAAGGCAACCTTATCGCTTATCAGCGATCTTTTCCAGGCTGCCCAAGGTAAAGGATAAAGATTTAATATTAAATGGGTACACGGGTGGCAATGAAAGTAAAGGTATAAGAGAGTAATAAAATACATATTATATGAAAAATAAGAGAGGATATAATACAAACTATTATTTTGAAGGAAAAGCTAAATCAGAGAAATGTTTATTTAAAAGAGTTTTAAAGGAACTTACATTAATTAACATTAACTTTAGAATGATACAACTTCCCGGTCATTTATTTATTTTGTAAGTTATATGGTAACTAAAAGAATAATGTTTCAGGGTAATTTGACATTGAAGCCTTTGAAATTAGGAAATGATACTATTTTTGTAGTCTTTTATTAGCCCAAGTGTGAACAAAACCGAAATAAACAGCAATATGTTTACGAAATATCTGAAAGAATATTATAACATTCTGAAATATGTAGTTAAACCACATTTTCTATAGGGCAATAATTATTTCAGAAAAATGGTGAGATGAAGTAAGATTTTTTGCTAAATTATCTTTCGATGGCCCTAATCATTCAAACAACTATTTTTCTTTATTTTTTTTTTTCTTTTTTTTAAAAAATGAAAATGCAATAAGCATTATCTCAAATAAAAACTGAAATATCTCCCCAAAGAACAAACAAATGTTACAATTTGGAGTAACTACAGCAAAACTATAGAGTTCCTTTTAATTAAAATTCTCACTAAAAAAGACATTTAAAAAGAAATACTGCATAGAGTTTCCAACTTCCCACATTACTAAGCGGAAAATGTTTTAATTCTTTTAGTAAATGTCCTTTATAGCGAATACTTTCAAACTTTGGCGCGAGGTGTCTTTTATTTTATTGTTCTTTATTATTTTATAGGTTTACTTATCTTTGCTTTTTTGAAAGTTTTTACAGGTAGAATAAATAAAGAAATAAATTGAATAACAATTTTTTCGAAATTCAATAAGGATCTCTAAAACTTGTTTCATTTATTCTTTTAGAGCTTCGAAATGTTTTATTATAATAATGGTAGTTAGAATAAAATTCTATAACCAATTTAAATGTTTACATTTTTTCGAAATTATGGTTGTTAAATTAAAATACAAATCTCGTGTTAGTTACTCAAGAACGGCTGAATCGATTTGGCTGAAAATAAGTAGGCTTATAACCAGGAGACGGATACTTTTTTCCCTAAAATCTATAGGTACTAATATTATAATGCTGAAGAGTTTGTTTGTTTGTTTGAATGCGATAATCTCAGGAACTACTGGTCCGATTTGAAAAATTCTTTCGGTGTTAGATAGACCATTCATCGAGGAAGCCTATAGGCTATAATATGTCATCACGCTAAGACCAACAGGAGCGGAGCCACGCGGGTGAAACTGCGGAGCGCAGCTAGTTTTGAAATATAATTACAACCGGGGCAGAGCCGTGGCGAACAGATAGTATTATATCTTAGGTAGGACCATGCACTGTACGACTTTAATATGATAATTCAAGCATGTTAAATACGTTTGTTTTTCTCTCACACTTCACTCAAAGACAGTGAATTGTAAATAAATTAAAGATGCTAATATGTGCTAGAAACTAATGTCAGATGTGCCGCTTTCCAAAGGAATTCCTAAAGACCTGTTTGTGACATCTTTAGAAAACTTATATTTTTGGTGATCGAAATATTATGACCTGCTTCTTGAATTTATGTTGGTAATATGCATACGATATTGCTAATTTTATAAACGACTTTTGGAACTTTATATTTTATTGATGTTCAAGGTTGGTAGATGGATAAGAATCGATCGTTATTAACATTGAAATAAGGCATAGCTTTTTATCGACTTCAAAAACGGAGGCTCGTAATTTGACTCTTTGTTTGATTTTAAATATACGTTCTTAATCATTTATTTTGTGTAAGCTTTTAATTTTCATATAGTCCCATTTAAATGAGATAAATTTAAAGAGCATCCTAACCTTTAATAAATCTTCTTACTAAAAATCAGTATTTTCAACGAAACAACGTTTGGTATAAAAGCTATTTTTATCAAATTAATTTCATTTATCGTTTGAAATTTTTTTCAAAGTCAGGTTTATCTTTAAAAATGTTTTTTGAAAGTCAGAACTTTACTTCGCCGTTTCAGCTTTTCATAAGATTAGGAACTTTTGAAGATAAAAATACGTCAAACTTTATCAAGTTATAGAAAGGATATTGAAACAGAAATAGACAGGTATTTGTTACGTTTTTTATTTAAAACTTGAGGGTAGATTTATTCACTTCTTTTCCTTATTGATTTAATAATTGGAAGATGTATCTATGTAGGTAAATTCTAATTTAAAATCTTTACATTCTAGAATGATCTAAAATTTCAGTAGTTTTGACAATCTTTCGCAGTCTCGTAGTTTCTCTTTCGCATCTTTCGTAGTCCCTTCGTAATTATAATATTCTTGTTGACTCTATTTCCGTCAAATTGGTTTAGTAGTATCCGCATAAAAAGCCTACTCACGATAAACTATCGTATATTATAATAAATTACCGATAAGTCATAATTTTACAAAAACACCGTATGAAAAGTAACCTAAAAGTAGGTAAGAATACATTGAATACGAAGTATATTTCGAGAGACAAGAAGAGACGGAACACAATTGCTTAAATAGTAGATTGATAATTTGTTACCAACTACTAAAAAACATAAGTAGTAGGTAGCACAGATAATAAAATACTGAGAAGTAGTAAACTATAGTAACAATAGACTTCAGACGTTACGTATAACAAACAAACAAACAAGAAATAAAATGAAACCAGCAACTAAAACGCTTATCACTACCGCTGTAGGTCGTACACCTCGTACAAACCGGTTCAATGACCATGCACGGGCAAGGTAAAGGCTTTTCGCGTATCGATACTACTATGAGAACTCGATCGTTTAGATAGCTATCGAGTTTTCAAGCGACTTCAAGCTTCAAGAGGTTCTCAATTTGACTGTATTTCTTTTTGGGCACTTTTAACTGGATCAATCGATTTTGATATTTATTTTGTTATTTGAAAGCTGAAGCCTGCCTTTTAAATTTGGTTTACCTCTGACAATTTTAAGGTGGTCTAGTTTTTTTTGTTAAAAAATAATAAAGTATTTATCTTTTATGAATGCTTTTTACCGTAAAAACAGTGCTTCAGTTAGGTTGATAAAGATAAGTTTTGTTTAAAATTTGCCGTAGCATTCAGAACAAATAATGTATTGTGTCCAAAATTATTTATTGCGATTTATTAAGCCTTGTGGAATAAATAAAACATGGCGATATGATATAACAAGATAATATTTGATTTCGTAGCATTTGATGGAAATTTTCATATTCAATCACGTTTCTCTTCACATTTTATTATATTATTGTTATTATTATATCGGAGCTATTAATTTGAAAGTTATTTTCATCGATGTGACGTCATCAGTGACGTCATCAAAAAGCTTTTGATAAAATAGACAACGACATACTATTACATAAATTTGCTCTATTTGGCTTCAATCCGAAGCTTTTACAATTTTTCGCTAATTACCTAAAAGAGGAAACAGTATGTACAGTTAGGAAATTATAAATCGCATATGTATTACACGAGATCGGGTATAAGTCAAGGCTCGAATTAAGGGCCAACCCAGTTTTTAATATTAATAAACGATTTGCCAAATGTAGTCAGCACCGCTAGATGTCTGATGTTTGCTGATGACCTCAAGTTATACTTGACAGTTAATAACTTTACTGATCACCAGGTGCTTCAAAACGATATAAATTCTGTTGCCCGGTGGGGTGTAGAAAATAGTTTGCTTTTCAACACTGAAAAGTGCAAAATAATGAGCTTTTCGCGCTCCCTAGTGCAACAAAACTTCAATTACAAACTAAATAATTCAAATTTGCAGCGCGTTTCAAATATAAAAGATTTAGGTGTCACCGCTTAGATTTTAAAGAGCATATAATAAACTTATGTAACAAATCCCTAAAAACGCTAGGATTTATAATCCGTACTAGTCATAATTTTGATAATAATATAAAATGTGCCATCTCTCTTTATATCGCATATGTAAGAAGCAGCCTCGAGTATAATTGTACTATATGGGACCCCTACGAACATAAATATATTTTAAAGCTCGAAAAAGTCCAAAAGAAATTTTGTAGATTCATTTATAAAAAAATGTACGGATACTATCCATACATTTATCCCTCCTTATTTGTTTATGGCATGACAGGCTTTATGTCACTAGAGTCGCGACGCAAATATTATTGCAAATATTATTATTATTAATATTATATTATAGCATATATGTTAATACATATTATGTACCAACTGTTACACGGGGGCGTGGACAACCCAGACGCACTAGAGCAGATCTGTCTAAACGTTCCGCCTAAGATCATGTACAGCGTGGCGGGTCCTCAGGACGTGGGCCTGCGACGCCTTCGCGATTTGTTCACCGTCCAGTCAGGAGGGCGAACGAAGAGTGGTAGGAATGCTCCCCTTATACGAGGAATAAAGCTGCTCAATGACATGCTCGCTCACAGCAATGATTGCGATATATTTTGTTTAAGTTTGTATAAATTTAAAAATATTATTTTGTTCTTTCTTAGTTATAAAAAATGATATAATGTTAGTTAAGTAACTGCCTTGTAATGTTTTGGGTATACATACCTGTAAATTACTTGTGTTGGAAAATAAAGAATAAAGAATAAAGAATCAGCTTTTATCACTTGAGAATATTGTACTAGAATGATCTAGGAGACAAAAACACAGATGTGTTTTGCAAAGAATAAGTAGAAATAAAACAATATTTTTAAGATATTTTTAGGAGTAATTTGAAAGCAAATAATTATTAAGGTAGAATAAAATATTATGATCTGGAAAATAGAGATATTTGATATAACCACCTGTATACAAAAAGCTTTTCACGTTAAAAAAAAGTTAAATTAGAGGAAGGTAAATATTGAAAAGCCATAATAATCAAGTAACTAGTTACTTAAACTTTTCTTCGTGATGCAAATGACAAAATTTCCTGAAATCGTTGTTCTCACTAATCTTAAGTCATGCCATATGTATTGAAATAAATTGTTAAAATTGTTTAACTCAGTAGTAAACAACTTTATAATTGCGATACCACTTCTTTACGAAAGTTCATCACTTTCATTACCTCGTCTCTACATGTAAAAACTACAAAATATAAGAAACTTAAATAAAAGCAAAATGTATACAAAAACACTTTCTCCCATTTCTTTATCTACAATCAACATTATGCATTATTCGTAATATGCAAAAAGAATAATTTCCAACGTATGAATTATTTAAAAAACTACATTATGAAGCAATCTTACATCTTGAGACTTCATTTAGATGTGAATACGATTAAGAAAATGTGGTATTGTTAACTCCAACTTACGTTAAAAAGAAAGGGATTGAATAAAAGATAATGCTTAGTTATAAGTAATTTTCATTTGTAAAGGACCTGGAAAAATACTGTCTTGGAGTTTCCTTACGTTTAATTTTTTTAGATAAATAGTTGTTTAAGTACGTATAGAAAAATTACAAATAAATCCCTTTTAACATGATAGGTAAATAATATGGTCAATTTTTAAATCTACATAATATTTAAATTATTGATTAGGTAATTTAAAAAATCTTATCATAGATGTACATGAAAAGTATGATATTAGGGATATCGGATTTATAAGAAATCTACAACACTATCCTACTAATCCTACTAATATTATAAATGCGAAAGTGTGTGAGGATGTGTTTGTGTTTGTTACTCTTTCACGCAAATACTACTGAACCGATTACAATGAAATTTAGCACACATATAGAGGGTAACTTGGATTAACACATAGGATAGGTTTTATCACGGAAATCCCACGGGAACGGGAATGCGGGTTTTTCTTTGAAAACGCGGGCGAAGCCGCGGGCGGAAAGCTAGTTACTTATAAACCAACAAAATGAGCATTATCGGTGTATGAAACGGGGACTACACGCTTATTGGAAACCTTAGGCCTATGAAATTCTGCTAATACCGATTGCAATTTGCAGTATACATACAATAATTATGTTTCAGTTACATGAATAATATATTGTGTATTGTAATTAGTTATCTGCTATATTATTTTCATAGCAAGGGAAATGAAAACTGTCGTATGTATTAATTCTTCTAAAATTTATGCATAATATATTTAATAATAAAGTGGTAATTAGTAGTTTAAGAAATAAGGATTTTGTCTTTATTATAACTTGTACTATAACTGACACTCTTTCACAAAAATATTATTACAAGAAGTTTAAATGCCACTTAATTTGAAATAATTTTCCTAAAATTGCGGTGGTATTTTTTTACCTCGTGGTTGCTTTAGCCTCGATCATTAGCAACAAACGATAATTCGCGCCATTTTTCACACAGAACATTCTATTCATGAATACATTCAATAAAACTCGACTACCGAATTATTACGTAGTACTTTGTAAGAGCCGAAAATTTCTTCACTTTCACTTTCCAATACTGCTGCGCATACAAAATCAATTTTCCATTTATCATGACTTATGCGTCCCTGGTACCTGGTCCACCAAATTTCTAAACAAAAACTTATCAGACCGTATATATTATACTATATACTTGTATGTAATATCAAAAATTGTCAGGTCTTTAGTTGATAATGTTAGTAATGGCCTGCAGATAGTTTGTGGCAGTAAAAGTTGTATGGAGGGGATTGCTACAGCGATCTTGACAGTGAGCGACCGTGCGCGTGAGTGTCATCGCGAGACCAACATTATATTTATTTACTGTGTTCGATTGTGTGTTTTGTGTTGTGTTATTTGTGTCAATAGTTCCCGGATTTATCAATGGATGCTATTGAAACATAGTAAGTAATAACCTCAATTTATTCAATTAATTTTCATAGAACGCTTTCGAGTGGAGACATTCCTTAATTTTAGTATGGAGAATGTGCTAGAGCTAGACAGTTTAACGGTAATCAAACGAGCAATGTTATGAATAATGGCGATATAATTATAATGTAGAGCAATAAAAACTAGTAAGAATGTGAGTTATTTTAAAGGAACAGTCTTGTTTCCTTTCTACGTTTCTGGGTTACTTGGTATAGGTTTCTAATTAGGGATAAATAGACGCTGGCTAATAAAGTTTTAGTTGATTCTATTGTAACTATTTAATTATTTATATAGAGATAATAATATAAATAAATATTTAAAAACAAACCGCTACTTTACATCAAATAACGATTTAAAAATCTGTTTTATAATATTGTATAATTTTTTTATTGTTATTTTTGTTGTGCGAGTGTATTATTCATTGTATGTTTTCCATACTTTGTAGGTGACATAAATGGATACCAATTTCTCGTAGAGAATTGGGAAAAGATTTCTTATCTTTTAAGGCGTTGAAATGATCATGACCTTATCTTTGACCTCATTATATGTGTTTACTTTCCAAACATACAACATTTCACATTTTTTATCTTAACTGCCTTTTTCGTTATTCTAGGTAAATACTTGTTTATGGCATGTTCCCACGCTTTATTACCAAAAAAAGAGTTTTCCTTTTCTTTTAGCTTGGAGGTTTGCCGTTTGACACACTTTTTCATTCTTTACTTTAATATTGTTTTATTTGTTTGGATGTAATACTAGGTTCTGGACTTGACTTCGTCTGCGCATCATTTCACGTGCCACATATACCAAATCAATATGTTTTAAATTTAAAGACATATTTATTACAAATATGAAAGGGAGCCTCGTGGATTGTATCAAATCTGGTTATTAACTGGCAAGCAATATAAAAACTTTCTCTAAATTATAAAAACAGACCTCATGATTGAAAATTCTTGTAATGTATTTTTGCCATAAGTCCTGATATGATATAAATATAACTTAACTGAAAAGATAATAAAAACACAAAAATACAAAAATTTTATAGACACCTCCCCGTTCTAATAATCTATTTAATTTCGTACCAAACAAACACATTAAAACAATAAACATAATACATTAAATAACAATCTTAATTATACTAATTTCTCGCAATTAAAACAATCTACGCATTGTTCACGTACTCAATACACATGACATAGTAGCACAAAAACCGAGGAAATGGGTATTATTGACCGTCGAAGAAAGCCGCTTAAATATTTACTTGGCATAAATGCTATGTGACTATGCAGTTTAGCCAAGATATACTTAATCCTACAAGTATTACTAATATTACCTAACCATTAAAAATTAAAGCTCTAAGAATATTACAGATTACTATTTAAATAGTTACTACCTTTTTTTAGGTGGAGTGATTTTCTGATTTTTTTAGGTGACCCACACATAATCCTTTTTCAACTGAATTTAAAAAAGGCGGATCTTAATTCGACTGTATTTTTTTGGGTTTGTCGCTTCAGAACTTTCGACAGAGCAAATCGATTTTGATGGTCCGGATTATCTTATTTAAAAAGCTGAGCCTTCCGTGTGGACCTATTTCTGACCATTGGAAGGTGGTTTATTTTTTGTTAAAAATAATTATTGTTTTCACCTGCAATTGAACCCAGGTCCCGATTCTAAGCTCACGCGTACCAAGGAGGCGGTCGAATATTTACACAGCTGATAATATAATACTAGTAATATTTACAATATGGCGGATGTATTAATCTCCTTTGTGATTATAATCCTATACCGTTCTTTAATCGAGATTCATAAGGTTTCTTTTCATGCAAAATCGCTAATTAACTTCAGGAATGGAAAGGATGCAGAAGCCATACATTTACGAAATAATATTATTGTACGCTAATGCTGTGTGTTTTCTGCTTGACTTTAATAAAACTAGTTTTATATAAGACTAGGAGAATGAAAAATAAACATAGGACCGTTGTTTTGAAACATTATCTGAAAAAAAAAACATTATCCAAATACACGCCAATACCTTTTTTCACTCGTGATGTTATAATATAATTCCAGGTGTTTATAAACATTAGAACGTACCTAGACGAAACAAGAATCTTAATATTCTTATTTTTATACTCTTTAATACATAAACTGGTACTATATAATGCGTTTACAACAAAAAAAAAACAATATATAGTGTATTTGGCGGCCTTACTTATAAGTGATCGCATAAATGAGTCGCGAAGAAGGTGAAGGTAAAAAAAAATCTCAACTTGAACAATTCGAAATATTGTTAATTCATCAAAACTATAACGTAAACTGTTGTCTTGGCGCAGAATCTCAAGATGTGTTTCATATTCTGTTTACTGTATTTGGCGGCCTTATCACCTTACAGTCACGTTATAGGTGAAAGCAAAAAAATAATCAATCTTATCAAACAATAACACATTATTTTATTTTTGAATCAATAAAATTATAACATAAACTGTGCAAAATCTCAAGATATCTTTCATATTTTGTCTTCTCAAATTTTGATTGTCATATTAATACGCTGGTTTAGCTACGATATGAAAGCAGTGATAAAAAAATAAGCATCATTATTTGCATTAAATTAAAGAAATGCGAGAAAGCTGTTTGTTCATTAGAGAATATGAAAGTGAGGATTAATTATTTATCTTTGACAGAGGAATAATTATAATTTTTAAGAAAAAAATTGGTATCAATTATTATTTACTGTTGATTTCAATGAAATATCACTACATAGCAAAACAAAGTCGCTTTCTCTGTCCCTATATCCTTACCTATATATATAGTATACTTAAATCTTAAAAACTACGCAACGGATTTTGATGTAGTTTTTTTAATAGATAGAGAGGTTCTCGAGGAAGGTATATAATTTATTAGGTTTTAGACATAGCGAGCGAAGCCGCGGAAAAGCTAGTTATAGATAAATTAACCATAGAATAAATAAATGCCATAGATTATTATTACTACAATAATTTCAATATTACTGTACTATTTTTAGGTCCTGAAATGTTCTTTCAAAGTATCCCCAAAATAGTGTACCTCTAAATATGTAATTATGTAACATACATTCAAAACATTATTTCCCCAAACTGAAAGCACAGTAAACTAATTAATTAGAAATTACCCATAGAATACTATTACTCTGTAACTATAAGAAAACTTCCCTCCCAAGGGACGGGACGAGATCACATACGATTTATTATACATATATGAAATGAGATAGACCTTCATTTACCTACCCAAATTTGGAGCCCTGAGAACTATTGAATGCCCAGTAAGAGCTAGTGTAAAGATGCTTTATTTGAAACTATTGCCCTTAATATGTGATCCGAAGTTATATACTAAAATATGATACTGATTTGATATACCTAGTTTTATGATTGAGAGAAAAATATTTTCCGATAATTTTGTGTCAATTATTTCTTCGTATTACGGTGCATTTAGATCAAACGAAGATAGAGCTAGCTCTAGGAGCTAGAGCTAGAGCAAGAGCATTCTTTCGTGATCGTTCAGCGTAAACGAAAACTCGTATTCAGTGTTGTTCAGTATTAGAACATTGCATAGAATTGTCAAATTCTATATTTACTGTAAAATTATTTACAAAAAAGATCTTTCAACAAGACCACATAGTGTTGTATAACATACATTGCCATTTAATATATAAAATAAATCGCCATTTATTAAAGAAAATGTTCGACAGTTCAAGCGAATAGAATGAATCATGATATAAAAGGAAAAGTATAGGTAAGTGACAGTATTGTTCCTGCTTGACTGGACAATAAAGTATGCAAATTTTATGAAGTTCGAGGAATGTATTTTTACGATGATAATTCTATTAATTGACTGGCATAATGTGTGAGGTTTTGTAAAATGTTTAATTTTAAAAATCGCAATATCATCTCGATAAATTAGCGACTTAATATTTTTCATTCATCAATTATAATATTTATCGAACAACCTCACGTGATTAAATGTAAAAATATTTATAATTATTTTTAGGAAAAATTCAGTCATCATTAGAAAAAAATTACAAAAAACCATATTGTCGATACGAACGAAAAATCAAATTCAATTATAGTATAAATACTGAATGAATAATAAAACAGTAACAATTTGCCTTAACCCAGGTCCCAATGAGATTTCCATTTGGCTTTAAACCAAAACATTTGTTTGATCAGTTAGCTTGCTCAATAGTATTCTGTGCCAAAAACCCATTACTAGCAAAACAGCGCAAAACGAAATGTTTTAACGTGCATCCTTTTATTATTTTACTAACTTTCCGCCTGCGACTTCGCCCGCTTTCTCCTATAAAATAAATAATAATCAATAAAAGGCCGATAAAATTTTATTTAAAAAACCTTCCTCGATAAACACTCTATCTATTAAAATAAAACCGGCCAAGTGCGAGTCGGGCTCGCGCACAAAGGGTTCCG